>CM030865.1:4996192-5041192 GCA_018105865.1 Metaphire vulgaris
GTAGCTAAATTAGGGGAAATTCCTTTTCATAGACTTTCTCGGCAAAGTTTATTGATGTTTTCCCTCTCTTATCATCTCCCCTCCCACCAACGTCCTATGAATTCATTTCTTCCCCATGCACCAAGAAATCCTGGAACCGCCACTGGTCCTCTCTGTCAACGTTCTGCACATATATAGGATCTATCTATCTATGTGCGTTTTGTGAGAAAATAGCTATTACTATAGTCTTTGATAGTCGAAAACTACTAAGTAAGTAAGTAAAATCTCGTAAATTTATATAGCGCTTTGAGAAGCAGTAGGCCAGCAGTAGGCCTATAGCAGTAGCTGCTTATTCTTATGCGCGTAATCTTTCTTTAAATAGCTATAGGCATCAATATGACTGTTATAGCGACATTACAGTAAAATCAATCTAACCCCAAAATGTTTTGACATTGATTTGCAAATTTGTGCATAGAGTAACAGCAGTCTTAGGCCTATCTGGGTATGTACTCTTTATTTCTTCATTCGTTCGTTATTTGCTCACTTGTTCCTTCATGAGTTCATCCACTCGTTCTCTTAAATTACACTAATCGTGAAAGCCAACCTTAAGAGTACAGTAGAACCTTGTTATAGCGAATCCTCGGTTATATAAAGTACCCCAATGTAGGCCCTATACGCAGTGGCGTATTTAGAATTTTGGTAAGGGGGCCAGCCAGAGACGTCATTTCACTGTTTTTCAGGGGGGGGGCAAGACACTTTCGACCTGACAAGTTACAACTTTGGAAAAAAGTTGACGACCATTTTTTGCTTGTCAGGGTCCTGAGGACAGGCTAGGCGCCAAGACCAAAGGGGGGCCATGGCCCAAATGGCCCAATGGTAAATACGCCACTGCCGATACGGTGCCATTTGATACACTACCGCATTGGATGGTATGGGAGATGAAGTACCTCGGATATAAGACACTAAATTTTACAGACCCGCTAACAGGGATATTTCTAGGATTGTGAATTTGGGGAGAGGGGGTGTCGGCCTCAAATTTGGGAGGTGTCCGGGGCTAATTAGTATGCATTTTGTATGCATACCATTGTCACATTACCAAATTTTTTTGTGGGAGGGGTTGTCGACCACAAATTTGGGAGTGGGGTGGGATGTTAGGGGTGTAAAATATCTCTGCCCGCTAATAACGAAGTTCCATTGTACATAAATTTCGTATATGCAGTACAATACCGCTATAGACCACAACGCGTGTGCGCCTTGTCTGTGCATGTATAGAACCTGTGCAACTGCAGCTTAATAATTATGCAGCTGAATCATACATTCACTATATGTACAGGAACAGCAATATCAAGAAAATGCGCTGCATAAATATCGCACACAATCGCACGCACACACACAGACACTCAGACACACACACACACACACATACACACCAACATCCAGATCACATCAAGAAGAGAATTCACTGGACTGGAAATCAGATAGACAGCAGGACGAGTATATATTCATTATATATATATATATATTCAGTATATATATATACTGAATATATATACTGAATATATATACTGAATATATATATACTGAATATATATATATACTGAATATATATACTGAATATATATACTGAATATATATATACTGAATATATATATACTGAATATATATATATATATACTGAATATATATACTGAATATATATACTGAATATATATATATATATATATATATATACTGAATATATATATACTGAATATATATATGTATATATATACATGTGTATATATACATACATATATATATAATGGTTGATAATGAGATTCATGAGTAACAGAGGAGGGAGGCGAGTTCATCGGCGGCTCGATGTGAGATAGAACAGCGGAGGGAGGTGGAGGAGGCTAGACGTGTACTATGAATATGCATGAGGACCACTTTATTTGGCGCCGATTGGGACTTCGGATGCGTTTTGTAACGGAGCAAATGGAAATCGGAGACTATACATGTTCTTGGGAATCCGTCCGAAGTTCTTCCTGGATCGTTCTTTCCCGGATCTGGTGAATCAGACGGAACAACGGATCATATTGGAATGTTTGTATGACTTGTACACATACAATGTACAAAGAGTAGGCCTACCCGAAAGTCAACTTTGACATTATGTTTATTCACTGCGTGAGAGTGAGAGAATAATTCCAAAAACAATGGGATCCCGTATATAGGCCTACAACCAATTTAAACCTCTCTCTCCCTCCCTCCATCCCTCCTCCCTCCCTCCCTCTCTCCCTCCATCTCTATGTCTCTTTAGCTTTCTTTCCCTCTTCCTTTAAATATATCTATTGTTGACCTAAATCTCCTCCTACTTCTATACAGGGTGGCCCAAAAAACCGGATTATATTAAATGCAAACCTAAATGTGACTAGCCCGGTTTTTTGCGCCATGCACTCTTTATACACTTCTCCCTCTATCTGTCTATCTGTTTGTCTATTTATCTATCTATATCTATCTATCTATCTATCTCTCTCTATCTATCTATCTTTCTATCTATCCATCTATCCATTAATCCATCCATCTATTTGTCTGTCTGCATGCCTGTCTGTCTGTCGTCTCCCTTTCCCCTCCCTCTCGCGTTGCTCTTCTAGGATTCTAGGAGAGAGTAAGAGGGAGGAGCGATTGGTCGTCTTTGGTCAGCGGTCATTGGTTGACCGAGTGACCGATGGGTGGACGCGTCCTGCCCTGGGCCCTCCTCCTCCTCCTCCTCCACCACCACCTTCCCCTTCTCTTCTCCGTGATTTACGTCCTGACGAGGGAAACGAGGCGCAAAGCCCGATTCGTCAGCCCCACTGACCGCGTGCCCAGCGAAGCGGACGCCGGGCTCCGGATTAAGCCCCGTCCGTCCGTCCGTCCGTCGGTCCGCCCGCCCGATGCGACCGCCCCGCGCGCGGTCTGCAGGCAACTGGCACCGCCGCTGTCCGGTCGACCGCCCCTCATCCGCCTCCTCCTCCTCACCGGCCGTCCAGTCTTCGGTCGCCGAAGTGGAAGCGGCGGCACTAGGAGCGGATATCGGGAGAAACGTCGTCTTATTCCGCTCGACAGCTGAAGCGAAAGAGACGGAACGCGGCGAATGCTCGGAGACAACGACCGCTGCTTGGCCACCACACCAGGTAATGTGTGCTCACGTGCATGGCATGTTCTTCTTTCGCCGTCTTACTCTTCACTTCTGTCCAAGTGGGACGGGGTCCGAACGACAGAGGTGTCCTCTTTTTGCGGCTATATTAGACCTCAGCGACACACGCAGTTAAGGACACCTCTATCAGAGGTGCATGGGTATACATATATTAGGGTCTATAGCCCCACCTAGGTATTCCTATAGGCCTATGCAGTGTTATACCTATACAATGTTATTCCTATACGGTGTTAATGGTGTCACGATTTTGAATATTTATAGCGTGAAAGTCTATAGACAATCGTTTGAAAACTGCGAATTACAACTGTAAAAGCAGTTCAGAATGCTCATCTATAGTCTATCTTATATTCTTTCTTATCTTATCGATAAGGCATTCGTTTACGGTGGGTTCCGTCAGTTGTTAATGAGGAGGGAATTCAGCCTGCCTTAACGACTTCCATTTTCTGAAAATATATATCTTTGCCAATCGAAGTTCGAAATTAACTTCATCAAAATCTGTTCCATGAAATTTAAGTTCATTTTGAAAACGTGAAAAAAATATAATATCAAATGCAATGAGCAGCAGAATTTGAATGTCGAAACCAATGCCTTGTAAAGCATAAGTGACAATACAAATGGGGTTTTCAAACGAGATTTGGCCAATGCAATCAATCGGGAAGACTATTAATAGCCTTAACTGAGAAAATAGATTTAAGAAAAGTTTCTTAACAACCTCAACTCTCAACTCAAATTTTTCCGCTACAATGGTAACATTTTCAAAGACAGACAGACAGACAAACTTTCTTATTAAATTGTTCCTGCAATATATACGCGATTATTTGGGAAATCGGTATACATACATACCAGGGGCGTAGCGACGGGGTGTATCGGTATATATATACAGTATATATACTCCCCACAAATCAGTCTACCTTAAAGTTTTTTGTGTGATTTACATGTGGTTATATGTGGTTTATATGGTTTATGTGCTTTATAGTTAAGATTTATACCCACCCAAAATATGTATAGGCCTACCCTCCTAAATCAAATTCCTGGCTACGCCCCTGATACATACATACATACATTTGATATTAATATGCATATATATAAGCATTTTTAAGTTTGCAATAGTCCTCCCATGCAGCTTGTCTCCTCCAATGGAGGTTTAAAACTTCGGTGTGGGAATAGTAAGACATAATTGATTCTCTGCAAATTCAAACACTGTTAGTAAGATTGCACATGCAGACAGATAAAAACAATGCATATTTTAACAATCTATCTATCCACCTATACCTATCTATTCTAGCCACCCATCAAGCCAGTCATTTACCTGTCCGTCTGTCTGTCGGTATTTGTGCATCATCTCCGGTTAATCGATTAATTTCGTTCAGGAGCGTAGCGACGGGAGTATATCAGTATATATATATATATATATATATATATATTATATATATATATCAGTATATATATAATATATATATAGCCTACCCCAAAATCAGGCTACCTTAAAGTTTTTAATGTGTTTTTAAAGATTTTCAACGTTTTTAACAGATTTATACCCCAATCGCATTATACACCCCCAAATCAAATTTCTGGCTACGCCCCTGGCTTCGTTAAGGGTATTTGGATATGATTTTAATTCAACTTCCTTATAGAGCATCTTCCAAATGACAAAGCCTATAGTAGGCAGTGTCCAAATTCAGGACGAATAGCCTATAGAATATAGATAGGCATAGCTAAATAATGGGGAGATCTTTCTGTTACCTTAACGCGGATGAAGATTACCTTAAAACGGGGTTATTTCTAGGATCAATTTGGGGGTGTCGTTAAATTCTGGGGATCCCCTGCCAAAAAGGTCTGACAAGCGAAAAAAGGTCATCCCATAGCTGAGATGAGGGGTATTGGGGGTGTCGGTCTCAAATTGGGGGTGTTGGGGGTGTGATGGGTGTAAAATATTCCTGCCATAAAAGCTCATCAGATGAAAACCCATTTTCAGGGAGGATGAATTCTCGAGTACTAGGAATGATTGGATACTGTAGGCCTATGTGCCATTAGTGATCATTGATTTCTAGTCATTCGCCAGAGGGACAAAGCCATAACAAAATGTCTGTCTTTGAACGTGAAAGGAAGTGAGATGGGTTGGCGTGGTGGATGGTATCATGGAGAGGGATAAGGGCGTTGCATTGCTTTATAGTAAGTGCTTTTGAGAAAATAGAAAAGACAGTTGATTAGAAGCCGTCTATAGCAGTGTTTTATCCAGACTTCAGGACTTGGGGGGAGGGGAATTGACTTGGCTGGGGTGGAACATAGTTCTATGCAAAATTTTGTCGATGCCGAAATTTTTGAAGGGAATTTTAAGGTTGGGGATCCCCCTAAGAGGCCTGAATAAAACTCTGGTCTACAGTATTCTCCATGGCCTTATAAAGTCTTATTTAGGTCTATAGGCATAAGCCAACAGCAAAAGACACCAAAAACTACCATAGAAGCCTACTATATAGGCCTTAAGCTTTCAGTAGGCCTACTACTGTTCGGTAGTAGGCCTATATTCTGTCTGCCTGTCTGCAGTGGCGGCTCTAGGATTTGGCAAGTGGGGGGGCCGTTGGGGTGGCAACTTCTAATCATGGGGTGGCCAACCAGTTGTTGTTTAATGTATGTAGCATTAAGTATAGGGTCCCAACAGGGGGCACTGGAGGGCCAGGCACTCAATAGGGGGCACGGGGTCCCTCTGGCCCCCCGGTGGAGCCGCCACTGTCTGTCTGTCTGTACTCTGTAGGCAGGTGGGTCAGTCAGTCAGTCAGTCAGCCTGCCTATCTGTCCATTCCATCGCATCTGCAGCATTGGCAGAAGGCGTCACGTGACCATGACGTCTTCTGTCGTCACGCTCGATTGCACTCGCTCGTGTCGCAACGACAGGATTTTCCGCGCGCATGCGCACAACGCACTAGACAGCGTGTCGGGCTGTGACTTGTGGCACTTATCGGCCGATTGCACTCCAAGGCTCGGCCGCACTATCACCAAAGAAATTAAGTGTTCCCAGTTTCAATTCTCTATCCGATGGGCTTTGAAATTAGTGTCAGAATGACTCTCAATAAGATCATCATCATCATCATCATCATCATCATCATCGTCGTCGTCGTCGTCGTCATAAATTGATTTCACTAAATCTAAAAGGCTATCTGCAAAAAGCTCTCCTACTGAAATGGCATGGATAAACAGGAGAAGGTTTCTAGTGCTTTTGCCCCCACTTATGAGGGCAAAAATAACAACAAGACAGAAGATAGAGGGACATGGAGGTCCATGATCGCCTACGCAGTCAACCTTCATGGCACCTAAAGAAGAAGATGAAGGCTGAACACATTTTTAAGGGAGTGGACCACTCGAAGCCATGTCTAGTTCTGCATTTGACCTCTCTAGTAGGCCTATATGTTCTAAATCTGTGACGTCAGACATTCACCGACGTATAAAACACAAACACATCATGATATAGGTCATATATATATATATATATATATATAATATATATATATATATATATATATGTGTGTGTGTATATATATATATATATATATATATATATATATATATATAGTATATAAGGAAGACCTAGAGTAATCTTGTTTCAAACTCATTGTCATCATGATTGATGGATGGAAGATAAATAATATATATATATATTAGGGTGGCCCAAAAAGACAAAGTATGAGATAGAGACCAGGGTACCATTTCATTTTGTACCTTTTACCAACTGTAGTACTAAGTAAAAATTTCAGGATCTTATTTTATCTGGAAGGAGTGCTCAATGACCCACAAGTTTGACCATTGTACAGATTTCATAAATATTCTGTTACAATTGCCTGCTTACTGATTTACACATTATGCAGTAAATGGACGAAGGTGTGTAACATTCCATGTTCAGGAAACATGTTTGACTGTTGTCAGCAATAAATTTACAAAGTGCAATCGTTATATCGACGTGTTATAATAATAAGATTGTTGCAGTTTTACAGAAACAGTATCTAATAATACATAACGTGCCTACAATCAATGGCTTCAACCCACTGTTGTGAAATGATATTTCTTATTGGTACAAGGAACTTGGATCCACTAGTGAAACTACGGTACATCAGCTTCCAACCCTGAGACAAGTGCTGTAGTGTTCTATTACCGTCTAAAAGAAGTCAAGTCTGTGTCCATTAATGCTAGTCACTTTACAGTTGATGAGCTTTTAGCAGTTTAGTCAAAGCCACTGTTCCAGTTACATTCAAGAAGCATGCTGTGACAATACCACACTGTGTGGCAAGTTCGCAACTGTTGAAAAAGAATATGGTACGCCACTCTTTTGATGTACAGCAAAACAAGAACTGGAATTCACAAGACAAACAGACTCACTCTTTGATATTGCGCACGCTGATGCACTGACAGAAATCCGACTTGAGGAAGACCATAAATTCCTCATTGATCAACGGGCTGATCGAAAGATATTCATTTATACTGAAGACAGAAATTTACCCAAATGCATGAGCAAAGAGAAAGGAGAAAACTGAAATTAGAAGCACGGAGGAAAACCTGAAGCTTTCATGCATCAACTGCTGGCACTGGTTACTGCATGACTGACACTGACATTGCTGAAACTTCTGACACTGGCATTTCAGACGATTTCACATCGACTCCAGCCAAAAGAAAAGAAAACGTGAAGTCAGTGTTAATCATCAGCAGTGCTGTTCAGTACAAACACCACAGGTGCAAGCTGCATAGCAGATCTATTGTATGCTACAAAAATCATTCTCTTCTGAGACCAGAGACATATTTAAGCTCACCAAGGCAGAAAAATTGGCCTGAAAGATTTGTTCTCTTTGGTGTCCTTTACTATCCAAAGTCATGGATTTCAGCTCCAGCTGAGGCCCAGGATCAGATCTGCAGCTTTGGGTTAATCTTGGAAAATTTGAACTAATTGATCCACAGATTGATAAGGCTGCAAAGTCTGTTCTCAAATGACATCTGTTTTGCCTTCCTCTCTGAATAAGTTGCAGTTGATGTCAAGGAAAAGCTGGTGTAGATATGAGCAAAGAGCCCGGAGAGGGAAAGTATGAAGTGACCCAGCCATTCTGAATGAAAGAGTTGTCCTTGGAGACTTCACTACAACTCAGACATCATACCAGATATCAGCAGAGGACTTAACAGCTGTGGAAGCAGCATTTATCAGAGTTGCAAATAAAATGTGATTAGTGCAATGCGTCTTCCATTTTCCAGCTGTATAACAATGAATGCACTCTATTTTGTGATGCCATTCATTTGCAGACACCACCTGTTCCACATGACCATTTTCACACTCAAAGTCAAGTCATCATGACACATTTTTAGACCAGTAAAAATTGAGGGAATAATAATATGGGAAATCTGTTTGCACGGAAAAGAAAATATAGCTACTGGGCAGTTTTCAGAATAAAAGTTACAACCCTGAAATAAAGAGAAAGGTTCCTTTGGAGAGCTAAACATTGAATATCAGGAAAGGTGCAAAGTGTTTCTTCAATTTTTATAACACTGCAGGAAGTACAGTTTTGTCAATAGACACAGTTCTTCTCTTGTTTTATACAATACTACTAGGAGTGAATAGGTTCAGAAAGATTCAGCCTCCTAGCTATGATATTTCTGATTATAGAGCTCTGATTGTTAGAAATTTATATAAACGCCAAAAAACGGCCGACCCTAGGTACTATGAACGTCAATATCTTAAAAACTACTCAAGATAGTAGGCTATTTTGCAGATTTTCATATGTATGTTTAAGGAACATTTGTGTTAAATTTCATAATTTTTTGAGATGGTCGATCTGTTGAATTGTCACATAATGACTCAAAACGGAACATTTTTGAATCTTTGTGGTCATTGAGCACTGCCTTCCAGTTGGAATGAACAGCTGAATCTTGCTTCAGAATACTACAATTACCTAATGGAACAAAAAGTAGAGGGTACCCAGATCTTTAGCTTTAACTTTGTTTTTCCCCATGCAACTGAACCACCTAATATATATATATATATATATATATATATATATATATATATATATAATTATATATATATATATACATCGATGAAGACGGAGATTACACTATGATTAGGCCTAAATAGCGATGATAACGCTGACGACGACGATGATGACGACGACGACGACGACGATGGCAGTGATGGTGCACGATGGTGACAAATGTTTCGAACTTAACCTTCAGCAAAACATTCTAGCTAAAATGACGTTTGCAAATGCAAGTATATAGGCCTAGGCACATGGGCGTCCGGAGGGAGGTGCAAGGGGGTGCAATTGCACCCCCTGGAAAAATTGTGGAATCATGAAAAAAGTAAAATTGCTTGTTTCTTTCGTCACAAAACCTTGTTTTGCAGCACCCCCTGGAAAAATTTTTCATTTCTTTCGCCACAAGACCTTGTTTTGCACCCCCTTGGAAAAATTTCTGCGGACGCCCATGCCTAGGCATACCCTGGAGAAAAACCAAGCTTCTGCCACTGCGACATCCATAGTGGCACTCCGTCACGTAATTAATTCACCGAAGTGCCTTCTCATTTGATGACAAGCGATTGCTCTAGCCATCTATACGTGCTGCCCGGCGCCAAAGATGGCAAAGAATCAGACGCCGAGGCGTTTCAATAGTCAAGGCGGATCGGAGCCATTGAACAAACTTTCTTCCGAATCTTATGTCATTTCGGTTTCAATTGATTTCAATTAAGTCAATATCAAGGGAAGGATTACCGAGCGCGATCTTGTCCCGGGGCTAAGCCGCGGAGGATTTGGCCGTCGATTCTCTTTCACTCTTTCGCCTGTAAAATTATCAGATATGGTTGTCAACCGCTCACCCGCACATTCAACAGAGGGTGGGTCAAACAAGTACAGTCGGTCACCAAAGCAGTCAAAATGCGGCGAAGATTAAGGGAGGGGGTAACATGGCGGATTAAGTCCCACGAAAACTCTTTTCTGTGTATATTTAATCCTGAAGCATCTGCCCTCGTGTGACCAGTGGCGTAGCGGGGTTGCCAGCGCCTAATGGGGCAAGGCAAGCATCGAGCCCCAACTATATGTACGGATAGCGGTCCTTCCACTAGTCGTCGAGTAGGCTTAGGCTATTTACCCCTTAACCACCAAGACAAACGTATATTTAAGAAAATGCTGTTGTATTTAAAACTAACTGCATTTTTGTCGGTGTATTTCTAATTTATGTGACCATGATCCCTCTAAACATTCCTTCCTCCCGTTCCCTTATTTCCTCTCATCGTACGGAAAGGAAAATGTGCATTAAGTTATCTGTTGAGACTTGAGACAGTTCATTTAATCAGAATGTTTCTGACTATAACCAAACAAACCTAATTAGGTAATTAGCTATAGGTAGCTAACTAATCATCTTCTATGGCGCCACTATCATAATGCCCAGGGCATCATCCGATGGCGCACCGCCAACTCCAAATTTAACTAGAGCCAGGTCAATCCGGGACGACCAGCCAGTATAGCGGGGGAGAAATTTAAGGGGGATAGGCCAAACCAAACAGGTACATTTTAAGACCGGATTTGAAAGTTGATGAAGTGATAGATATTGAAGTAAAGGTAAAGGTAAAGGCCAAACAAAACAGGTAATTTAATAAGATAATATAATTTAATATAATATAATATAATATAATATAATATAATATAATATAATATAATAAATATAATATAATATAATATAATATAATATAATATAATATAATATAATATAGTATAATATAATATAATATAATATAATATAATATAATATAATATAATATAATATAATATAATAAGGTTTAAAGTGGTTCAGTAGGGAATGCCCTGTGTGAGAACCACTGTGAGGTAAAGTGGTATTGGTAATGAATTCTATAGTCTAGGGTCACACACTGAGAAATAGCCTAACAAGTGTCAATGACTATGCGAGAATGAGGAATAGCAAGCGAAAGTCCTGCCGAATACCTAGTGGAGTGATTATTCGAGGGATAAGTCACGTTTTAAGACAATTGTGTTCATTATATAATATGGTTTTATATAGGCCTACCAAAAGGCAGATTTTATAATGAATTCGGTGTTTGATATAAAGAAAGTCAATTTAGGGACTGCCTATAGCTGGGATATATGTTCAAATCTGGGAATTTTTGATATGACTCATTTAATTTTTATTGAGTTTCTGCATATTTTGAATTTGTGATGACGAAAAGTATAATTATGGCATTGCAGTAATGTAGGCGACAAGATACCGATGCATTGGATATAGTTGAATAAGGATATAGACTTAGAAAGTAGATGCCTGATGCGACAGATGTCCCAAATATGATACACCTAACGAGAAATGCTGAAGACTGAATTTATGTGACTAGTTAAAGAGAAGGAAGAATAAAATTAATGTCACACCAAGGTTGCGAGCAGAAGTAGCCTACTTCTAGAAACAACAGTAGAATCTCCTATAGTATACTACAGATTTTAGAGATTCAAAATTGGTCATTTGAGCTGGAGTAGCCTACCTAATAGCGAGAACTCGGCTTTTGATGAATTTATAAACAACTTATTTGCAATCCATCAATGATTGAATATTAGAGAAGGCAGCGGATAAAGTTTCACGATATCCAATAACAGAGTTCTTGGTTAAAATTAAGTTTCTCAATTTCACTTTTCGTACCAGTACGTTCGAAAATAAGCATTTGGCTAAAAACAAAATATAGATATATAGTTACAAAAATAGATTTGCATTTTTGAGGGGAAGCAAGCAGGCCCGTAGGAAGTGGGGGTGCAGGGAGCGCAGCTGCACCTCATGGAAAAAATTAGGGGGTGCAACGCACCCCTGGATGATAAGGCTGTTTTTAATTTTTTGCTTGTTATAGGGTTTTTAAATAGAAGAGAGAGAGAGAGAGATGATGGCCTTTTTTGCTCGTCATGGCTTTTAGGAGGATGAAATAAAGGAACAAGTTAGTGTGACGACCTTGTTTTTGCTTGTCTAGGCTTTTAACCAAGTTTTAGGAGAAAGTAACGTTAGTGACGATCTTTTTTGCTCATCAGCGTTTTCTCAGAAACGAATTTTCCCCATTGTCACAAGTTCACAACTTTTATCTTACGAAAATCTTCACCTCCTGCTGAAAATTCGTTCCGACGTGCCTGGAGGCAAGTGCCCCTCCTGCCCCAGTTTATGGACGCCCATGGGTCTATGTTAGATAGTAGCTTAAATTAAGCAGAGTTTGCCAATTGAACCTGGTATTCGACGATGCTATTGCCACCCACAGAACCTACACTTATCAATTAAAATATTAAATACATTCGTATCTGATTAAAACCTGCTTCTGCGCTGTCTACACGCTGAAAAGACTGATTCCAAGTCACTGAACTCCTCGGACGTCTCCTCCATTCCGTGTCTCATCCAGTAACATCAACGCATTCCATTCGAATGAACGTCTCCCATTGGCCGACCAATCCGCATCCTCCAGCGCATCGACAGTCGATGCGATTGGTCGATCCCGACGTCACTCAAGCGTCTTACGATCGATGGAGGCGGGGCTTCGTCCGAAGAGACGTCACGCCCACATAGACGTTAATCTCGCCTGAACACGCTAGAGCGCTCCGATTTTTCCAGCACCTTAGTTTTGCGGATCCGTGAAGTGGAAGCGATATCTTAGACGGGAAAATACAGACTACGGTGGAATCCATATATTCTAAACAGCACAGACATCTCCGTCTTTGGCCATCTTACGTAGTAAGTATAAGCTTATACGGGCCTTAGAGGACAGAATGGCGATTGTATTGTTGTACATCTGTAGAGGTCATGTATAGGCAATAACGCGTTGTATTGTCCTTCAGCCATGAGCAGTTTTAAATGCATGGCGTTGCATACATGTATGCATAGGCCCTACAGGGGCGCCCACACAAGGGGGAAAAGAATCAAATGCTTCCTAGAAAACCTAGGGGAGGGGAGGAAATTCCCCCTGAGTTTTGGTATTACGTTAGGGTAGCATATTAATTCGATAGGCCCCTAAATGCCTGTGCAAGTAAATTACTGGTTTTACTACAGTGCAATTTTGTAACTTCATATAAGCTTACGGGCTGTCCATTAATTATGTCAACAATTTTTGGGCAATTTTTGACCCCTTTGCCCCTTGTCAACAACTGTCAACTTTCAGTTACCCCTATAATTACGTCAAAAACTTTTGACCCTCCCCAACCCCAAGATCAATGACAGGTCCCAATAACAAGGTTATTATTTTTAGCGGGGATGACCATTTTTTCCTGTTTCGCTCATCGAGTGTCAAAATGTGGTGGTGATGACCTTTTTTGTCATGCTTTTTTTCCATTGTAATAAATAGTATTCCATGAAATTTCATATTTTTGATTATTTGTAAAAAGTGAAATTGCTGACGTCAGCTTCTCTTGACCCCCTCCTCTGTCAACAACTGTCAAACTGTTTCAAACCCCTCCCCTCTAAATTGTTGATGTAATTAATGGACAGCCCCTTACCGGTACTAAATTCAAGTTCAAGTTCATTATTATCAGGCATTTATAAAATTTGATTATTATTGTCACTTTTACGTACAGTCATTCTAATGATGCAGAAAGTAAACTTCATGTGAAATATAAATAACTTATAACAAACCAATAGACTCACATGAAGTTTACATTCCAAATTAGACTACTGCAACTCCCTCCACTATAGCCTTCCAAAGACCTCCATCAACAAATTACAATCCATTCAAGACTGAAACATTGCAATTAGATATTGTTAATAACTTGTTTCAGTCAGCTGCCTTAAGTCTAGTTATCCCTTCTGCAGCTGTTGCAGCTCTAATTCCTCTAAGAAATGATGTAGGCCTAGGTGTGGTTGTTAGAGAAATCTAATTTTTAAACTAAATACTAAACAAAATAGATAATTTGCAGGTATAATTTTGAATAGTTTGCCAGCGCAATTACTGCAATATCTTTCTTTAGTTTCAATTAACTTACATTTAATAGTGCTTTAATGTGGTTGTTGGAATATTCCAGAAATTAAGAATTAGAAGTTACTGGTATGAGACCTATCCTGGTGCCCCAAAGTGTGCAATGTAATGTCCAAAACGCACTGAAACTCACTACGAGCATCTAATGATTTCAAAAATTTCCGGGGTTATACCCCGGATCCCAGGCTTTTTTTCATAAATTTGCGGCGGGGTGTCAATGTCCAGTGTCGAGAGTCATACTGCTAGTTTTTCCTATAATAATAATAATAATAATAAAATAATAATAATAATAATAATAATAATAATAATAATAATAATAATAATAATAATGTGATATAGATAAATCCATGCCGGATCCCCGTTTAGATGTAGGAGAGGAAGGGAGGACAGGGAAGGGAGGGGAAGCTGCATGCTTCCAGCAGCAAGAGGGGATGGGCGCCCTGAGGCCCTATATATATATATATATATATATATATATATATATATATATATATATATATATATATACACACGCGTGCATAAGTGAAAGCATCAGTGAAGAATTTTGAGAAATATATGGAAAGGCCTATAATGAAGTTTGTTTGCTTCTTTAGAGTGCTTTAAATTGTTGGGACCTTCTTGCTGTCAGATCCGAAATCCACCGACAATTTTTTCCCAATAATTTCTGCCGCACTTAATTTTTCACGAACTCAAAATTATTTTCATTCTATATCGCTGTATACGTTCTCAGTTTATTTTCAATCTTTCTACTGTTCATTTACAATATCTATTTAGCGAAAGATAGAAAGAATACCTAAAAGACTGTTTGCGGAAGCAATCAGTGGCGTAGCCAGGATTTCCGGAAGAGGGGCTTTTGGTTTTGACTTTTGACCGTAACCAACTTCTTTCGAAAAATCTTGACAAGCAAGAAAAAAGGTCGTCCTGCTATCTATCCTATGTCTTTCCTTCTAGAATTTATCCTTTCAGGTGCTAAGCAAAAAACTTCGTCACGTCTATGGCGCTAAAAAATCTTGGTCAGCAGCCCCAAGGGGGTTTTTACCCTCAACCCCGCGTCCGAAAATTTAAAATGATGGAAACACATTACAAAAAAATTTTCGTCGGCGCACAAGGGGGGTTTAACCTGCCCTCCAAACCCCCCCTTGGCTACGTCACTGGAAGCAAGTATGCTTATACCTCGTGATAACATAGGCCATGCAGTCGCTAGTTTCAATATATATGTGTTATAGCTTATGTATATGCTATTCGAAACTTTATATAAAGCATTTATATAGCGCATGTTTACTGGTTTTACCAAATGCTCGGGCAACGATTTGTCCCATATGAGAACTATAGCATGGTGACCATATATAAAGTCTGTTAAACGGATAAAGCTTAGGCCTATACTTACTCACTGAATTATAACTAATTATTATTAAAGCTGGAGTTCAGAGACGATTTCATCGATTTAGCGCAACCGAATTGCATCTTCCAGGCCTAAATTAAACATCAAGAGCTAATCCTAGTATTATATTGAAAATAGTAAGTAAGCAGAGAGCTGCCCAATGGTTGGTGACTTTAGAGGCTAAATAATGAGCCGCTTATCAATGCTTAGGCCTACTTATTTCTCACTTTTCTCTTTCATTCTCTCTAAATAAATAAATAAATAAATAAATAAATAAATAAATAAATATTAAAAGGAGACATGTATAGGCCTACATACAGTTTACTGTATATAAACACGCAATCATAAACCATATATATATATATATATATATATATATATATATATATATATATATATATATATATATATATATATATATATATATTCAATCGTTTATTGAAATGTTCACGGTATTCTTATCATTCTCACTGTACAACTTAAGCCCATCTGATTAGCATACTGTCCTTTTGTGTAGATATATATTTATTTATATACAGTAATTCGATAAGCGTTTGATAACATAATAGGCCTATGTTAGTGCATACATCTCTATATGCAATTCAATGCTATGATGAGTTTTTACAACCTATATCTTATGCATGCTCAATATGAAATTATGCTATAATGTTGGCTTATTCCTGTATTGGTACATGGTAGTCTATTCGTATAAAATTAAGTAAGTAAGCAAATAAATGAGCTTGAATATTTGCATTTGATTTGAAACTGAATTTGTCATCACTAAATAAATTTGTCAATAAAAATTAGAATCGAAATCTATCTCCAATTTTTGTCATCGTCACTTTTTCTATATCTATCTCCACACATTAGGCATTTGTCATCGTCACTTTTTCTATATCTATCTCCACATATTAGGCATATACATACAGAAACATTAACTATCTATTACGGAATATACTGATATAGGCTCACTGGATTGTCAATGTGATCAATAGGCCTACCTAGTCACGTGACAAGAAAGTTGAATCTTGAACTGGTCGCAAGGAAACTTAAAACGTATTTTTCATGATTTCTATGATATCTATATATATATATATATATATATATATATATATTATATATAATATATATATATAATGTAAAGCGATCATGACTTTGGCCCATCTTCCATGCTTCTATGCTATATAAATTGTTTTTAAAATAAATTAATAGCTTCATAATTCTACAGCGGTATTTTAGTTCATATATGTCCATCTTATTCGTAAGCGTATATATATATATATATATATATATATATATATATATATATATATATATATATATATACATACACACAATAATGCTTATGTATGAATAGTATTCGCTAGACGCTTGGAGATCGCTTTGAGGCCGGGAACATGGGGCCTCTTTTCAAACCTTGCAGCAGTACCACGCCTGCCAGTGGCCTAGCCAAGGGGGCGGGGTTGGGGCAGTGGCGGCTCTAGGATTTGGCAAGTGGGGAGGGCCGTTGGGGTGGCAACTTCTAATCATGGGGGGCCAACCATTTGTTGTTTCATGTATGTAGCATTAAGTATAGGGTCCCAACTGGAGGGGCCACTGGGGGGCCAGGCTCTCAATAGGGGGGCACGGGCCCCCGGCCCCTTCGGTGGAGCCGCCACTGGTGGGGGGGGGGGGGGCTAAAACCCTCCTTGGCTGTCGAAAACAAAAATATTTTTAATGAGTTTCTTTGCATTTTAAATTTTGGGACGCGATTTTGGGGTCAAACCCCCATGGCTATAGAATGTTACGGTTTAAAAGTAGCGCTGTTACAGTTAACCGAACCGAACCGAACCGAAACCGCGGTTTTGACCGTGCAAATTTAGACGGTTATTTTTCGTATATAGAGAATAGCAACTATATACAATGCATGATTATGCGCGACTTTAAGTCATCTTTTCTTCTCAGTTAATGCAGTTGCCAATAATTGCTGCATAAAAGTAAATCTATACATAAAATTTACATTACTTTTTCATAGGCAGTGCTGCTGACTCATCATAGATATGACACAAAAACGACGCTTTCTCTATTTTTAACGCTTAAAGCCATGCATTCTATAGTGATGTTAAAAAACCGAACCGAAACCGCGGTTTTTCGGTTAAAACCGAACCGAAACCGCGGTTTTTCGGTTAAAACCGAACCGAAACCGACCGAAATTGCGCGAGGTGAAACCTATTTAAAAGACGACCATTTTTTGCTTGTCAGGGAAGAAGAGGTGATAGCGTTTTTTTGCTTGTCAAGAATTTTCCGAAGTTGGTCGCGGTCAAAACCGAAAACCAACCCCCTTTACGGAAATCCTGGCTACGCCACTGACGCCTGCAATGAGAAAAATATATAGCATTATTATATAGGCCATAGAATGCTATGGAAACTCTATACGCTGCTTATATAATTATTAATTCAATTGATCATTATATACCGCATATATACTATATATATACTATATGTATATACATATATTATATCATTATATACATTATATACTTCAGCCCCTGTTTACATTTTGTTTCCATTGCAGATATGTTGTTGTCCATCGATTAGCAACGGGTGATCATCATCATCATCATCACTGCCGCAGTAGCTGTGACAATCGTAGAGATCTTATAGTTGACGTCGTTCTTGTTCGTAGTTCTTTATGGTCATTAACAGTCACTCCTCACACGCGGCACTCAGAATCTCGGATCTTTACCACAGAAGAAACCATTACTAAGGAGAAAGCGACGCGTTTGGTCGACTTATTAATCTGTTCCTCAGCAACGGTTGCCAAGTCGTTGTCATGGAAGTGTTGCTAACGGTTACGGGCATCAACTGACACGTCGCTATATTGAATTAGTTTTTTCCCGTGGAATTCTGACGCTGCACGAGACGAAGAGAGAGAGAGAGAGAGACTCATTTCAGATCTTTGTAAATTTTGCAATTAATTAAAAGACTTTCTGTTGTATAAACAACGTAAACAACGAGCACAGACAACGAGATGCCAACGAAAGGTCAGTATCATCAACCGAATTCAGTCTCTCTCGAAATTCACGATAACTTACTTTTAAGCAGATTTAAGCAGAGTTGTCCATGCATGGTTCATTTTTAGAACCCAATCCAACCCAACCCATCAGATTTCCAACCCAACCAATGCCGATAATAGGTTTATTATATACTTCAACCCACTGTTTACATTTTGTTTCTTAAACCATGACTATTTTGTGACCCAACCCACCATTAATAGGAAAAGTCTGACATCATCATCATCAACCCATCACTGCCGATAATAGGTTTACAATCGTAGAGAACCCACTGTAATACATTACAGTTTCTTGTTCGTGACTTATTTTCTGACCCAACCCACCATTAATATGGAAAAGTCTGACCCAACCCAACCCTACGCAATCCAACCCAACCCAATCCATGGGTTAACCTAACCCATGGACATCTCTGGATTTAAGCATCTTACTTGTTCCTGTTCGGCAAAGCCTTTCCTTTACAATTGCATTAATCTTATTCTCTTTCCATCATCAGTAATATTTCTGTATCCTATAGGCCCCTATAGGCTTGCATAGTGAATTAATGAACCATTGGAACATGCCCCACACACCATGCACACACACACACGCCGACATATATTGACTATCATGGATCAAATGAGTCATGGATCAAGGAAGTTCAGTCTGTTGTTTATGGATCATTTTGAGTGATCCATTGCTATGATCTCTGATATAGTTTATAACAAATAAACAAGTTCCTATTAAGACATCGTCGAACCAATAACGGCGAATGATGGTGCATTATTAGAGGCTGCCAGGGCTGGAAATGTGGTTTCAAAAAACCTAGATCTTCTAGGTTTTTCAAAAAAAACCCTAAACCCTAAACAAATCAAAATTTAGGTTTTTAGTTTTTTTAAGTCGAAACATGTAAATAAAATTCTTCTTTGGTGTTTTCAGCTATGTCTACACTCTGCAGACAGTAGAACGCATATGTGGCAAGGATATGGAAAAGGATTTATGGATGTTGACAAGCCAAACATTAACACATAAAACATCCAAAAAGCTAAAAAAAACAAAAAAACCTAAAACCTAAATTTTATTTTAAAAAACTAGGCATTTTCCAGTCATGGAGGCTGCTACTCAGGGACGAACGACTTCACTGCTATCTTAAATTCATATTTGTTGTCTTATTACAATTGAAATCTATTTAATTTGACGTCTATAACTGCAGGCTGTATACGTTCTTCAATTGCAGACAGCGATCAGCATCTAACACAGCACGCAAGCCCCAACGATCACCAGAAGAAAACAAGACCTAAACGAGGTACGACGTCCATCCGTAATCACGTAATCTGTAATCATGTATTCGTGTAATCGTGTAATCTAGAATCATGTTGTAACGTTGCAAACCATATGACTGCATTTTCTGACCCAGTGTGTCATTATAAAAAGTATGAACTCTATTTTCACTATAGACCCTAATTTTGAGAAAACTTGGCCGATTCATACGAAATTTGATGGTTTACGCGCGACTGAACTCGAAATCATGGGATATAAGCATCTTAAGTGTTCATCAGTTCGGTTCCAGGATTTCTTTGGGGATGAAATGAATTAATCTTAAGCCCTTTATATCATCATATAATATATATATATATATATATATATTATGCCCTCAGTACTTAGTTCCCGAGGGACTTATTAAAGAAAGTGTCCGGAACAGAAGAATATATACCAGCTCTCGTCTTGATCCGGACCAGAAGCAGACAAATCCCTTGAAGGCAATCGCATTAAAGCGATGTAAGATCAGTCACGTTGGATCAAAAAGTTCTCTCTCTTGTTTATGGAAAGTTTGGAAAGGTGATCCAACTCTTTTATGAAAGTGAGTGCGTCGTTTATAACCAATAAACAAGTTCCAAGAAGAAATCGTCGGCCGACAAGTCACGGTAGGCTTATTGGCGATTTTTCACTGATGCTGCTTCAGGGCTGCGGCTGTGGTTTCAAAACCGTCACTGGCAGATGAGTGGCAGCGACTTTAAAAAAACCCTAAACCCTAAACAAATCAAAATTTAGGAATCATGGTCATGCCGTCCGGTCTCTTTCCATCGGATCTGATAAAACCGGGCGGTTCTTTGATGGTTTCAGCTCGTACCAGGGCCTACACTACGTCAGAGCATGGAATGACGTGCATGACCTGGTCCGAGTTTATGGAAAGGATTTATGACCCATGTCCTGACCTGCTCTCCACAGGGACAGAGAAAACATCCAAAAAAGCGCCAAAACAAAACCCACTAAAACTCTGGTTGTTATTTTTAAAACCGCAAGGCATGGGCAGTCATGAAGCCAGTCGCTGGCGTGTTCCGCTGCCACTGCTCTTAAATTGATGGTATTTGCTAAGGTCGGAGCTAAGCATTAGTTGGTCATCTCCTGAGAATTTGGCGGTCCCAATTGGCCTGCTTATCGAGTGAGCCTGATGCTGGAATGGGGATCTGGCTTCAATTCCATTTGGTGACAGCGCCAGCATCTAATGGCCAGCCCAGCACTGGAGAATGGATGACTGGAACGATCTCGCAGCTGAAAAAAGGCAAGATGCCAAAAAAGAGGTACCCGACGAATGCCCAGTCCGCCATCTCTAATCAGCGTGGCCTGAACCCATAATGGTCTGAATCGCATGTTTAGGATCCTGCTCAGTCCCTGGCGCATTGTTGTCAAAACTTTCCAGTAAATATGGCCGTTTTAGGAGTGCAGCGCAACGTGTAAAGGCTTTGTGTGATTTTCAGGACATTTTTGAAGGATTAGGGCGTCCTGCGTGTGATTAATGGTAAGAAATGCAGTGTGAGTTCGGTTATGCGCCGCGACATAAACTCTCGAAATCCTCCGGGATAGAGAACCCTAGCAGGGTGGCTTCCTGTGGGTGGATGCTCTGAAAGTGTTCGAGGACGGTGTTGGCGATTGGATATGGGCCTTTGCAAACTACCTCGCACTTCTGATAGTTCATAGATATAGCTCTGCCCCCTTCCTCGAGAACAGTGTCTCCTGCCACGACCTTTGCCTCCCTCCCAGTGTAATGTCGTCCAGATACCCCAGTGTAAGGGTTGCTTTCAATTTCTGGAGGACAGATTGCACTGGGAGGCAGAAGAGGAGGGGGCCTAAGGGGTCCCTCTTGTTGTGGGCTCCATTTATATATATATATATATATATATATATATATATATATATATATATATATATATATATATATATATTATAAAAAAACCCTCTGGAGATATTAACTCTTTCTTTGTGTCTCAGTCTGTCTGTCCTGTCTCTGTCTATAAACAGGGCTCTCTCTCTCTCTCTCTCTCTCTCTCTCTCTCTCTCTCTCTCTCTCTCTCTCTCTCTCTCTCTCTCTCTCTCTTTTTAATGTGTTTTTTCTCTCTCTCTGGTCTACAGTACTCTCCACTTATAAAGTCTTACTGGTATATATGCATGTACTTGTATTATGTGTAGGATATATGTATATATGTATATACAGGTAACCTGTAAGCATGCGAATTTATTCTATTTCAATTTTATACAATTATTAGAACTTTGCAATTTTTTAGGATTTTGATATTGGTGTTGTATATATCTCATTGTTTATATATTTATATATATATATATATATATATATATATATATATATATATATATTCATATATGTCCTCAGTACTTTGTTCCTGAGGTACTTCTTATAATCTTATATTTATATTTATTTATTTATTTACACATATATATGTGTAGATATAGGCCTGAGTCATATATGGCAGTGTTGCCCAAACTGTGGGTCGCAACCCAAAAGTTGGTCGCAGGGTTCGGTCTAAATGGGTCGCGAGGTAGCGCGAAATTAGATTCAAAAGTGTCATTTTCTAACAAATACCACAATGTCATAAGCTTTGAAAGTTGCAAGTAGGCTTAAATTTTAAGAAACTTATCTGCCTGCAATCCTCCATACATGGCTCATATTAAAATGATTAGTGTTTTATCCAACTTTAGTGTTGACAATAAGTTTGCAGGGTCACGACATGTTGCAAAGTCGCTGAAGTGAGTCGCACAGTTACAACAATTAAGTTTGGGAAACCCTGGCTGTTGTACCTTTTAAAATTGATCTTATTTCGCAAGGAAAGCGTATTCCGACCATTTTGCTCTGAAACTCCACTAACAATAGGAAATCTCCGCATTGAGTAAGGACTCACCCGACAGTTAAGCGATTTTGTCATATTCATAAGATTTTTAAGATGCGTAACAAAGGTATGTTCATGAAAACATTTCTAAATAGATAATTTTCAAGAAATTTCAATATTTATTTCTCTCATTTTGTATTACTTGGTAAAAATGTGAAAATTATGCTTAATATATTAGCCATATTTTTATGCAAATTCAATCAGAGTTTTTATTTTGCCATTTATTCAAAACTCAGAAGATTCTTTTCAACTAACGTTCGCCAGATGGCGTGATGCATTCTTTTGGATATTACATGCTATTATTAGGGTCGCGGCAGGTTACAAAACCGCTGAAGTGGGCCGCGGTTCCAAAATGTTTGGGAAACCCTGATACATGGGATGCCATATTTCACACATATTTGTACTGTACGCTCTGTATTCAGACATTGTCGTCGTCGTCATCATCATCATCATCATCATCACCATCACCACCTTCATCATCATCATCATCATCGCCATCACCACCACCACCACCATCATCAGTCACCACCATTACCATCGCAATCATCATCATCACCACCATCACCACCCGTCATCATCATCACCACCGCCATCATCATGATCATCATCATCATCATCATCATCATGATCATCATCATCATCATCATCATCAGTCAGCACCACCACCACCACCATCATCATCATCAGCAGCAGCACACCAGCACCATCATCATAATCATCATCGTAATCACCATCATCATCAGGATCCTTGGTTAACTTGTCCGTAGGTGTCCAATGCCTTTTATAGGCGTATATGTGCATGCCACTGCATGGTATCTGTGTATCTATGTACACTGTCCTGTGTATCCTGTGTCCTGTGTCGTGTGTCACGTTCTACACTCAGTCGTGTTTCATTCTGAAGGTCACAGCGGGGTCAACCAACTGGGTGGGGTGTTCGTCAACGGCCGACCGCTGCCCGACTCCACCCGCCAGCGCATAGTGGAGCTGGCCCACAGCGGGGCCCGGCCGTGCGACATCTCCCGGATACTCCAGGTGTCGAACGGTTGCGTCAGCAAGATACTCGGCCGCTACTACGAGACCGGTTCGATCCGACCGAGGGCCATCGGAGGCAGCAAGCCGAGGGTGGCGACCCCCGATGTGGTCGGCAAGATCTCCCAGTACAAGAGGGAGTGCCCTTCGATCTTCGCCTGGGAGATACGCGATCGTCTTCTGTCTGAAGGACTGTGCTGTCAGGACAACATACCCAGTGTACGTAATGCGAAGTGGTGTAATGTCATGTGGTGTAATGAGATCCTACGTGATGTAACGTTATGCAATGTGATGTAAAGCAATGCGATAAAAATTATGAATAATTATTGTGCACTTCTATAGCGCCATTTCTAATAGCCAAGGGTATCAATCGATGGTACTTCAAATCCGTCCGTGATGTAACGTTATGCAATGTAATGTAAAGCAATGTGATGATGATGATGATGATGATGATGATGATAATTATGCACTTCTATAGCACCAGTTCTAATACCTAAGGGTATATCAATCGATGGTACTTCAAGTCCATCCGCAAAAGATCAGGTCATTCCAGAGGGAAAGAGTTAATGTGATGTGGTACAACGTGATGTGATGAGACGTAAAGTAATGTAATGTGATAATGTGATAAGGCCCGGAATTACTTGATGCAACGTAATGTCAAGTAATGCAATGAGCGGTTATGTGATGTGACGTAATACAAAGTGGTGTGTTTTGATATGCTATAATGTAATGTAATGCAACGTAAGGTAATGTAATGTAATGCACCGCAATATAGACCAATATACCGATTGTGTGTGTGTGTGTGTGTGTGTGTGTGTGTTTGTGTGTGTGTGTTTGTGTGTGTGTGTTTGTGTGTGCAAGAGATGCTCAGTTGATTTTAGAGTTGGACTTATAGACGATAATAGCTTCGATAGTGTTTGCTGAGAGAAAAATGCAGACGAATGAACTGGAGAGCAGAGGTCGAGAATTAGGAAGAGGGGAAAATACACGGGAAAACAAGGCGGAAGAGACAGAAACATGTGGGGAGGGGGCGTGTAAAGGGGGCGGCGGAGGATGATGGGAGAGGAATTCATCCTAACCGCGGTCAATTTCCAGGCATCGCAGAACTACAGGACAGTAAACATCATCCTCCCCTCCTCCTCCTCCTCCTCCTCCTCCTCCTCCTCCTTTTCTTCCTCCTCCTCCTTATCCTCATTTCCTTTCCGTCTCGTCCCTGTGGTTAGGAAATGTGTATAAATTTGCTTCGTGGCATAGGACATGTGAGTGGACAGACCGATGTTGATGCCGCGCATGCTTTGGGGTGGGGGGGTGGTTGGTTGTACTGCTGCTGCTGGGAATGAGTGTTGGGGTGGTGACGGTGGTGGTGGTGGTGATGGTGGTGTAGAGTGGCCGGCCGAGGTCATGCCGACATCTGCTGTGTGTCTTTAATGAAGAGGTCCCAGGGGAGAGGGAGAGGGAAGGGGAGAGAAGAAGAGGGACGCGCTTGTTTAATATCGCCGCATTCGCTTCTGATCAATTTCGTTGCTTCTTATTTGCCGAACATCGATGTTGTTGTCTCTCTCTCTCCCCGCCCCGGGTTCCACTTTCCCAGTTCCTCTCCTCCCCCCCCCACTCTTCCCTGTTCCAACATCTGTAGCCATCAAAACAGCGGTTTCGTAACAAGGCGATTCGTGTAAACGGCAATTTTGTCTGTTACTAGCTTACTTGTCTCTGTCTGTCTGTCTGTCTGCCTGGCTATCTGTCTTTCTGACTGCCTGTCTCTACCTGTGTGTCTGTCAGTCTGTCAAGGTGATTTTGAAGAATGAAATTATTTAGTGGGTTTTTAGCGATGATCAAAATTTAACTGGATGGTTTTCAGAGGAAGTATAGATACTGTATTGAGGGGAGACGAGTTCTTCCAGGGCGTATATAGCCATCTTGATGAAAGCGTTCTATGTTCTGTCGAAATTATATTTGATTTGATTAAAATAAAAATAATTAAATCAATACGTCGTCATTGTTCGTGCAAATTGTGTCATCGCTAAAAACCACTAAATAATTTCATTCTCCAAAATCACCCTGACACAGTCTGTCTCTACTTGTGTGTGCGTGTATGTGTTTGTGTGTGTGTGTGTGTCTGTCTGTCTCTACCAGGGGCGTAGCGACGGGGGTATATCGGTATATACCCCCCAATCAGTCTACCTTAAAGCTTTTTATGTGATTTATATGTGGTTACATGTAGTTTATATGGTTTATAGTTAAGGTTTATACCCCCCCCCCATATTTATACCCTCCCAAATCAAAATCCTGGCTACGCCCCTGGTCTCTACTTGTCTATTGTCTCTATTTGTCTGTCTGTCTGCCTGTCTGTCTATATGTCTCTACTTGTCTGTCTGTCTACCTGTCTCTACTTGCTTCAAGTTGCTTGTCTGTTTATAAGTTTGCCAGTCGGTATACCTGTCTCTATTTGTCTGTCTGTCTCTGTCGCTGTCTCTGTCTTTCTCTGTCTCTGTCTCTTGCTTGTCTGCTTCTGTTTCTGTCTCTGTCTTTGTCTGTCTGTCTTTATCTGTCTCTTTCTTTTAACAGCTTCGAGGAGGAAAAAATTCCCTCACAGAGTTTACTAGATGCAAGTTTTCAAGGATGCTTATCCTGTCCTAGGGTGCATGTATCTTAGATCTCTATCTATACCAGACATGCACGTGGGTCCATTTTAAAAATCCAATCCAACACAACCCATTATGAACCAGACCCAACCCACGAAAGCAATAGGATTATTTGACCCAACCCAACCCACTGTAATACATTAAAAGTTCTAAGCGTGTAAATGTCTGACCCAACCCAATCTAACCCAACCCAGCCCAACCCATGGATGGTCCCAACCCGTGTCTGTCTATGTTTGATCTATATACATTCTGTGTAAGGATAACCATACTCTAAGCTTCAGAGAGCTGTGTAGACAAACACCGATGAAAAAGAGCGAATGATTTCTTGATTGAATGTTGATCAGGTGTCGTCAATCAATCGGGTCTTGCGCAACATGACCAGTGAGACCCACAAGGGACACCACCACCCTCTCGGGCAGAGCCAGATGTACGAGAAATTCGGTCTGTTTGGGGGCCAGGCGTGGCACCGGGCGCCCAACCCCTGGTACGCGTCGCCGACACCAGCGATGCATTCGCTGACGACGATGACCGCTGGATCGGCTCAGCACCAAATGACGACGCACTCTGCCTCTCTCTACGGAAGCCTTGACAAAAAAGGTAACATCATCGTCATCATCATCATCATCGTCGTCGTCGTCGTCATCATCATCATCGTCATCATCATCATCATCATCGTCGTCGTCGTCATCATCATCATCATCGTCATTATCACCATCATCATCATCGTCATCGTCATCACCATCATTATCATCACCATCATCATCATCACCATCATTATCATCATCATCATCATCATCACCAACACCACCATCATCATCACCATCATCACCATCATCATCGTCATCATCATCATCATCACCATCATCATCGTCATCATCATCATAATCATCACCATCATCATCATCGTCATTATCACCATCACCATTTTCATCACCATCGTCATCATTGTCATCTCTGTCGTCAACGCAGAGATGCCCATGGGTTGAGTTAACCCATGGGTTGGGCTGAGTCAGACTTTTCCACAGTTATGGTGGCTTGGGTCAGAAGATAAGTCATGGTTTAAGAAATTGTGATGTTTACAGACTTTACAGTGGATTGGGTTGGGTCAAATAATCCTATTACCGGCATGGGTTGAGTTGTTTGGGCTGGAGATTTGACGGGTTGGGTTAAATTTGGTTCTAAAACATGCACCTATGGACATCCCTGCGTCATTGTCATAATAATAATAATAATAATAATAATAATAATAATAATAATAATAATAATAATAATAATAATAATAATAATAATAATAATAATCGTCATCGTCGTCAGCATCGTCAATGTCGTAGCCTCGTAGTCTTTATCATCTCGATTTTAATGGGGATTGCAGAAATCGTTAAATTCCAAATGACTGCATTTTCGTCCACCAACTAATAAAATTAATAAATGGTTTGAACAATGGGCGTCTTTAAAATATTATCGCGAATCGTAGAAAAAATAAAAATTTGGGGCAACACATGGGGAAATAATTTCATACCGATCTCAAAATTACATTCAGAAGAGTCCAAATGATGAAAAGAGTGCGAAATCGCAAAATACGCATCTAGCAGGGGCGTAGCCAGGAATTTGATTTGGGGGTTTAGAGGGTATAATGTGATTGGGGATGTATAACTCTTTTAAAAATTTGAAAATCTTAAAAAACACATTAAAAATTGTAAGGTAGCCTGACTTTTTTTTTTGGGGGGAGCGGGGGTATATATACTGATATACCCCCGTCGCTACGTCCCTGGCGTCTAGGAATTGCATTTGTGTAGCGCCATCGTATTATTAATCGCGCCTATCCTGTGACAAAAAGATGATCAATGTGCTTGTGTCGATGGCGAGATAAAGTGTCAGCACCTTATCACAGCTGACAATTCTGACGCAGCACATGTCACGTGTCAGAAGTCTTTAAACGATCATTCGGGGTGGGGTGGGGGTGGGTGGGATGGGGGAGTGTGGATCGGCAGAACACGCGTCGCTCCGCGCGCATGCGCGGGAATGTACTTCCGGTTCAATGGCTGCCGATCGTCGTTTCTCGTTCGCGGCGGCGGCGACGAGATCGCGTTCTTTGTTCGAGATTTCGAACGAGACGCGCGACGAAAGCATTCGGCGCCGTGCGATTGTCCGCTGCTAAGGCGGGAGCTGCGTCGCCAAACCGCACTGCGTGAAATAATCGCTTTCTCCTCTATCACAGCATGCTTAGCAGAATCGAAGTGGCGATCGCTGATCAATCGAGCGGAACAAAGGCGGTTCGTTGAAGCGTAACGGACCCTATTATGAGACAGCCCTGCGCTCTCTACGACCAATGCAAGAGTCCTTTAGCCTACCAGCTGTAGACAATTAGCAGTCCCACGTGGAGACCAGCTGAACGGCCGCATTTAAAAGAAATTCCGGACTTTCGAAGCAGACGTACTGTATCAGTGGCGGTTCCAAGAATTCTTGGTGGGGTGGGGGGTGGTGCAATGATTTTCTAGGCTGTTGGTGGGGGGATGCAATGAAATTCCGAAAAAGGTTGACAAGCAAAAGAAAAAGAAAAAGAAAAAGGTCATCAGCTTTGTTTTGCACACAGGGATAGCGGTTCGGACCCCGGTCCCCGGTAAACCCTGAAAACGCTGACAAGCAAAATAAAGAGCCTCGGTGGGGGGGCGGATGCATCCCCAGTCATCCCCAACGTGAAACCGCCCCCAGGGCCATGTTAAGGCGGGGGCTGAGAGGGCTGTAGCCGCCCCCGGCCCATCATGAAAATAGGCCCACCGATTTTCGAGATAACCTTTTTTGCTTGTCAGCGCGATTTTCAGCACGATTTGGAAGAGAGATAACCTTTTTTGCTTGTCAGAGACTTTCAGTATATAGGCGATGGCCTTTTTTCTTCTCAGCCCCCCGGCCCCACTCGGACCTTAATCCGGCCCTGACCGCCCCCGAGACGGACAGAATCTCGGAGCGATAAATATTAAATGCCTCAAGCATTATGAATGATAGTGGAGATATAGAAGTTAATTGATTGCTGATCGGTTCATTAGTTATACTGGATGTCTCGATGTCCGGATAGATGTCTGGATGGATATCTGGAAACTGGATAGATGTCTGAATAGACGGATGGATGGGTTTTTAGTGGACAAGATCAGGGGCGTAGGCTACTACGTAGTCAGGAATTTGATTTGTGGGGTATAAATATTTTTTGGAGGGGGGCGGCGAGGGGAATAAATCTTAACCATAAACCACATAAACCATATAAATCACATATAAATCACATAAAAAACTTTAAGGTAGACTGATTTCGGGGGTATATATACCGATATAGCCCCAGCAGAGGCGGCGCTGGGTTTTGTTGACTGGGTGGGTCTAATGCAATCTACACCGCCAGCACCCGGCTCAGACTACCCCTCACCCTCCAATCAAAATTTATCTGCGTATTTGCACGAATTTCTTGGGTGCCCCTGCCCGAGGCTGGGTGGGTCGGGACACGCGGACCCACCCCTAGCGCCGCCCCTGACCCCCAGTCGCTACGCCCCTGGACAAGACGAGCAGTTTTCTTGTTTCCTGTCTGTGCTGCATAATACAATTACAGTAACGGCGCTCTATTTCAATGACAATTTCGTGTCCCGCAAATGAAGATATCGGAATTAATTCAATTCAATTGTCAACGCAGCGTTTGAAATCTTGATCTAAGTTTCTTTCTAATAGGGGTATCCAGTGTTTACCAACAAGGTCCGGTTGCTCCGCCCACTGGTGGGCAGAAACCATAGAAACCATTGTTGTCTATTAATAGACGCCAATGGCAGAAGCAGATTTCTTGCTGGTGGGCATAGATAAGTGACCATAGAGATTGTTCTGGATACTCCTATACAATTGCAATATTTAAAGTGCTTGGAGATGATCTGATAAGCATTCTAAAAGACTGCAAAAAGCTTTTGGTTATAATTGACTCGAACGTTTTCCAAAATTCTTATTAACGGACACGCCATTTCATTGTTTTCCAGCGGGGGGCAAGACTTTCGACTGCAAGTCAGGCAGTATTTTTAAAAAACCTATGCAGTACGCAAATTGGTTTTTGACCCTAGAACATGCTACATACGATACTACATAGTAAATACTAGTGATTGTAATAAAGTTATAAAAACTTAGCATGATTTAAAGTGGCTTAGGACTAGGAGGCATTACTGCTTGTGTGAAAGCCATTGGGGCACTAACGGGGCTTGAACCCGCTCCGTCAGCCTTACGCTCCAGCACCGTAACCCACTCTGCCATCTTCCGCCCCAATTGAGAACAAACACAGTGAATTTTAAAACACAAAAATTCGCGGACATTTTTCTCCTTAAATCAGGGGGCGGCAACGGCCCCTCTGCACCCCGAAATGACGTTACTCCGTATGAACCTGTCAATTACTTATCTTTTTTTCTTTCTTTTCTGTTTTACTTTTCTTGTTCACCTTTCAATCACGTCTATTCATCTGTTCTGTTTGTTTTTAGTAATGTCAAAATTCAATGCATCGTGTCATGACATTGACTCGTGTCATGACATTGACTCGTGTCATGACATTGACTCGTGTCACTTGAGTCATTCTTGCTTGAAAATATTGGGGTGTTTCCATGACCCCAGAGGGCTAAAAACCTCATGCAAGGGGAAGGCAATTCAAATTTTTCAATAGAAACATTAACACGCGAGAGATTCCCAGAATTAAAAATTCGTGTATTTTTTCCAATTAAAGTTCAATCCACGGGCGTCCGGAGAGGAGGGTGCAAGGTGGTGCAATTGCACCCCGCTGGAAAATTTGTGAAGTCATGCAAAAAAGTAAAATTACTTGTTTCTTTTGCTACAAGACCCTGTTTTGCACCCCCCCCCCGTAAAAATTTCTGCGGACGCCCATGTAACTTCAATCGTCCTTCATTCTCTTCTAAATCGACTTCTTGTTGTTAATTCTTTTCTTCCGATTATTTCTTTTCCGCCTCCTTTCCGCCATCCACTGTCTCTGTTTCTTCATCGTCTAAATTTCCGGTTCCGGTTCTAATAGGATAATTGCAAAATTTCATTTCCGTTTCCGGTTCTGTGTTTCCGGTCTCGATTTTCGCCTTTGCGAAGCCATTACGGTCTGCCCCTTGTTGCGTTGGTTCCCTGCTCCGCTGCTGCCAAATGGACTTCCTATAGCGCATCTTTTGATTCCCCATCTGCACGTCTTCAGCATTTCTGGTGCTTCCGGTTGCAGCGGATGCGATTCGTGTTTCTATTACGTCACTTCCGGAAGATCCTTTTTCGTTTCTTTGGTCTAAGGTCTTAATTTTGGACAGAGTTCTGTCAGAAGTTCTTGCTTTTAGACTCAGAAGAAGTCGCTTAACGACTTTCATTTCAGAGTCTGAGGTAGAAAGATGCTTTATAGGATAGAAGTGTTACCGCTGCATCTTTAAAGAATCAAAATTCGTCGAAAAGTTTGTCGTTTTCCCCAGATTGTCTAGAGTCCGTCAAATCCTTTTCTCCTGTGTTTCAAAATTGACGGAAAATTGGAAAGTTTTAAGAAAGTTTTGCTGCCTTGGAGACGGCGACATGTTCTATTGTTGTCTTTTTTTAAAAATCGATCAAAAGAAGAGTGAAATCTTCAAAGACAGCATAAAACTGTTATATTTCTACTTCGTGAGAAAATGGCAGTGTTTATAATATGTCTTACAGATCTTGAACTCTTTCAATGCTTTTCATTTCCAGTTGCTTTAAAACAGTGTTTATTCTAGCCACCTTGACATTGGGGGGGATTTTGAAATGTTTGAGAGGACAATGTCCGAGTCTCCACACTTTGGAGGGATTTCCATCCCCCAACAACATATAAAAATTGGGGCGGGGATTTTAAAACTTGGGGGATTTCCCCAGAGAAGGCCTAGAATAAACATTGCTTTAAACACAGAGTGGTACTTGAGAGTGTTTTGTAAGACCAGTGGTTCACTATGCTATATAAATTAGTTGAATAAGTATGAAACTTGTCCCTTCAACTCCCTTGCTATGTTTAAAGTGGACTAGTAGGCAGTGACCAGGAGAGAAGGTTCATCCTTCCTCTGCAAATGCTACACCGACTTTGCATTTATTTATGTTAGTGAAATGTGTATGTGTCCAGTTTCTTATTCTTTGTTCAATTTTGCCTCAAAACTATTGTTCTGACAAGGGCAGAGATCAGAGGCGTAGCGATGGGGTATATCGGTATATATACCCCCAAAATCAGACTACCTTAAAATTTTCAATGTGTTTTTTAAGATTTTCAAAGTTTTTAAAGATTTATACCCCCAAATCACATTATACCCCTATATCAAATTCCTGGCTACGCCCTGGCAGAGATACAGTTACGTGAAGTTAAGTATGTTCCTCTGTCCTATTCTGTTCCATGTCTCTCTGTCTCGTTGTCTATGTCTGTGTCTGTCAAACGAATTTCTCGCACAGCTACCGTCGATCGTCATTGCATTTGCAATGTCGCTATAGAAGTTTCCATGTTGGGCGGAACTAGAGACTACTGCGCTGTTGAAAGCCGAAAGGGTTTGTGAAACTTTCATCCAGTGGCGTGCAGAGAGTGGTGGGCACCCTGGACCAAGTCGATAAAAAATGTTTGACGAGCAAAAGAAAAAAGGTAGCCGAATCAATTTTGTCGCCCCCGTCTGGTTGGCGCCCGGGCCACCGCCCCTCTGCAAGCTATTGCTTTCATTAGTACCATAAAAAACACCTTGTGCTCTAGTAAATCTGCCTTGGACCATAGGCGGACACACACACGTGACTTCAGAACTGGAGATTTTATCTTCGGTCGCGTAAAGTGAGACGTCATCAAAACGTCAATTGACGTCGTTTATATACACGTTGACGTCACATACCATTCAGTCCTTTGACATTTACCGTCGTGCCATTATTTCGTAATCTCCGCTTTTCTTTGGAGCCGAGCGAGCATAACGCGCTATAGACGTACACTGTCAAACGCGTTGCGCATATCAATTAAACTCCTAAATCATCCGTCCCTGCTCCAGCACGAGTCCACCAGTCTTCGCAGTTCGCTCCGTCGTCCAACAAACGACTTGACGAATTGGCAAACAAGACGTCGGAACAACAAAACGATTTCTCAAAAGCCATAAACAACTGAACGCAGATATATTCGATAAACACGTGTTCTATAGACAACAACAACATCAACAACTCACACTTCACCAGTTTGACGTCCAGAGGCGCCCATCTCCCCTGGCTGCTGGAAGCAGCTTCCCCTTCCCTGTCCTCCCCTCTCCTACCTCTATAATCCCGGGACATTTTTTGAAATCAGATGCTTGTAGGTGAGCTTCAGTGCAGTTTGGACATAAAATCACACACTTTGGTGTACCAGGCTAGGTTTCATGTCAATAACTTCTATTTAATTTCTGGAAAATTCCAACAGCTGCAGAACACTACTGAATGTAAGTTGAAACTAAAGAGAGATGTTGCAGTTATTGCAATGGCAAAACTAGCTATTCAAAATTATCTACAAATTATCTACTGACAACATGACCACATCGAAATACAAATAAAATAAAATATTACTTTTAGTATTTATTTAAAAAATTAGTTTTCTCCAACAACCACACCTACATTATTTTACTTAGAGGCATTAAAGCTGCAACAACTGCAAAATGGGTAACTAGACTTAAGGCAACGGAATGAAACAAGCAGATTATTAACAGTATCTAATTGCACCATTTCACAGTTTTGAATGCTACTCTAACGTGATACCAAACTCAGGGGGAGAATTTCCTCCCCCTAACTTTTTTAGGAAGCATTTGCTTCCTGTTCCCCCCTTCTGTGGGCGCCCCTGTTGACGTCTGCTATCACTCTTTAACAGACTGACTCCAGAGATGTCCATGGGTTGGGTTAACCCATGGGTTGATTTGGGTTGGGTTGGGTCAGACTTTCGTATTAATGGTGGGTTGGGTCAGAAAATAGACAATGGTTTAAGAAATTGTAATGTATTGCGGTGGGTTGGGTTAGGTTGGGTCAAGTAACCCTATTACCGGCATGGGTTGGGTTGGGTTGGATTGGGTTCTAAAATATGCACCCATGGACATCTCTGATTGACTCTGCCGCCCCAGTTGAACCCAAGGAATGGGGTAGTGGGTTGTTCTGGGGAAGTGGCGTAGCTATAAGATTTCGAATAGGGCGACAATTCGGCATTTTCGTGTAAAAACGAAGAGCAAAAAGAAGTTCGTCAAAGAGTTTTTCACATATTAGCGTAATCTCTTCGCTCATTCCCCCAAATTATTTCGCAACGGTTTTGCGAAAATCACATGACCGGTTCCAACCAGAACAGGGTCCCGTACCCTCCGTGGCCACGCCAATGCTGTGGGCAGGGTTATTTCTAGGATTACCAATTTAGGGGCGTTGACATATTTTCTGGGGGTTCCCTCCCTTTCCTTGTGGCGAGCGATAGCATCTTAGCTGCATCATAATTAGGGGTGCTGCTCTCAGATTAAGGAGGGTGTTGGAGGCATTTGAGGGGGGGTGTAAAAATATATCTGGCTGCGGGATGAGGATCCTACGCATTTTCATTTAGTTGACTATTTTCTAATGAAGGTCTTTGATATTTGTCACCACACCACGACGCATTACAATGTCCGCCGTTTTGATACCCGGGCGACGCCGGCGACGTAGCGAGAGCGACGCTATCGGTCGAGGCGCGCTCGACACGCCGATGCGATCGGCGCCGCTGCTCCCTCCTGCCCCGTCCGGGCCGACGACGACGACGCTGCGGGCGCTGTTGGCCAATGGCCGTGCAACCGCACGGTGTATCGAGCGCGGCCGCGTCTTCGGCGGCTGGGAGACCGGGGACCTCTAGGACCGTCGAAACACCGCGGCAATTAGACGCTTCTCGCTGGCGGCCAATGTCCATGGATCGATTACTTTGGCCCGAAAGAAGGTTTCTTTCAGATTTCCTGCCTCCGTCTCCACGATGTCTGCTGCATTGAAACTGCTTAGACCACTAAATCCAAACGGTAAACAGACCCGGGTGTAGGCCTATATGTCTTATAGGCCAGTCAGTGTGGCGGCGCTGTAGGCCTAAGTCTTTGCTTTGATTCCTCTTCGCTCCCCCCTTCTTTTTCTCCGCTAAAACATAATATCTACCGTATATGCGGGATTATCGAAAGACCCATACATATATATATAGCCATACCATAAACAAACCGTTTGCGTCCAGCATAAAGACACGGCGCTCTAAGATGTCTGCGCGAATGTCGGAAAACACTGCAGACTGGTTCTCTGTCCAAGTCCGATCCCGTGCTTTGCAATAACCGACGACCGGGGGACGACGACATTGCACCAGTGTGGCGCAAATTCTATATTTTGTGGCAAAACAGGCTTCGTCTTCAAGGCGCGTCTCATGTGTAACACCTTCGTCCCCCACCCCGACGCAACCTTTGTGCCTCAACCTGCTGCCCCCCCCGCAAAGGTAAATACCTGTTCTTCCCCTCAAATTCCCCGTTGGTCCTCTTGACAAGAGATGGGCGTTCACAGACTAGGAGGAGGGTGGGGTGGCTTGGGGGTGGAGTGAACTTGGGGGAAAGGTGTTCAGAAGCAGTGGCGTAGCCAGGATTTCCCGAAGGCGGGTTACAATTTTTTCAAATTTTTCCGGAAAAAATCTGACAAGCAAAAAGGTCATCACTTATTATTTTTCGCTTGGCTACAGTGTAGTTAGTTATATAGTTATAATAATGGTATGTGCATATGAGCGGCGGATAGCGACAGCTTATGCAACTATATTGATATTTTTGTGCCTATTTTTTTTCTTTTTTTGCTCCTAGACCCGATTTATAACGATACGCAATAAAAATTTTGTTCAGCCAGCCAAGGGGGTTTAACCCCACCTCATGGCTACGCCACTGTTCAGAAGAATCTCTCCCAGCTTATATTATTATTATTATTATTATTATTATTATTATTATTATTATTATTATTATTATTATTATTATCGGCAGTTCTCTCTGAACCAACTACGGAGGTCTGATGTTAGGGGATTATCGCATTTCAACGATGGACCTATAGGCCTATAGGCCTGGCCTATATATATATTATATATATATATATATATATATATATATATATATATATATATGAAATCCATCTTACGAGAAATGATTTCCCCAATGCAATTTCTGATCACGTAGACATGGACATAGGTTGGGTCTATCCATGGGTTGGATTGGGTTGGGTCAGAAATGTCCATGTTTTGGCGGGTTGAGTTGGGTTGATCACAGGACCAATTTTATTGGTCAATAACTGGTTTAAGAAATTGTAATGTGTTACGGTGGGTTGGCTTGGGTTGGGTCAAGTAACCCTGTTGCTTTCGTGGATTGGGTCAGAATCACGATGGGTTGGGTTTTAAAAATGGACCAATGTCCGTGTCTGGAATCACGATCATCTTTAATTACGGATAACAACAGAAGTCAAAATGGTCAATGGTTCGGTTAAACTCCGGATCAGAACCGACTCTGGACAGGAATTTTCCTACACCCCCCGTTCGTGACAGACACCCCATGCCCTACACTCCTTCCCAGGGGTGGTGTTGGCTATCTGTTATCCTTCACTGAGCCTTAACTGTTACACCCCTTCCCGGGGGTGGTGTTGGCTTGTTAATACGTCAAACTGTTTATGTAAGATGCAATATTTGTATATTTTTCAGCCGCTATGGGAAAAAGAAGACTAGATGAAGGTCAGTTGATTTATGTAACAAGACTCTTTGCAAAAATCTATTTAAAAATATCTGCATTATAGATGGCGCTCTGTTCCTCTGAATAGTTGCAGTGTTGCACCCATGTTTTCAGCAATGGGGTCGCTATGGGGCCCTGGTCCCATGCACCGCATCATAATACGAGTCCGTACACTGCGGAACTTTATAATAGCCTAATAGGGGTATCCAGTGTTTACCAACAAGGTCCGGTTGCTCCGCCCACTGGTGGGCAGAAACCATAGAAACCATTGTTGTCTATTAATAGACGCCAATGGCAGAAGCAGATTTCTTGCTGGTGGGCATAGATAAGTGACCATAGAGATTGTTCTGGATACTCCTATAATCCTATTAACCGAATATGCGTTTTATAACGAAATTCTCTTCTTTATGTTGTTGTTGTTGTTGTTGTTGTTGCTGCTGCTGCTGCTGTGCGTCGGAGACTTTTGGCCTTCGTCTGTTCTTTCTTCTGTTGCAGATGCAAACAACGGAGCGGGATGCAACAGCAACAGCAGCAGCAGCAGCAGCGATAACAGCCCGAGGCACAGCGGAGAGACAGACGAACAGATGAGGATGCGACTGAAGAGAAAACTGCAAAGAAATAGAACGTCGTTCACCACTCAACAGATCGAAGACTTAGAGAAAGGTACACACACACACACACACACACACACACACACACACACACACACACACACACACACACACAGAGGCCTATATATACTGTATATATACAGTAGGCCCTATACAGTGGCGGTTCCACGTGGGAGATGAGTGGGGATGCATCTTCCACCGGATTTTTTTTTGCTTATCAAACTATTTTTGGGTAAATGTCTAGTAAAATGACGGGGGAAAACTGTGGGGGGCCTTTTTTGCTCGTCAACCCATTTTTCGGTAAAAGTCTAGTAAAAGTCGGGGAAGTCGGAAAATTGCCTTCTTTTGCTTGTCAACCTTTTTCTTTTTCGACAGAGTTTATTGATTTGTTCTCCTCTCTTTTCATCCCCCACAAACTTTCTATGAATTCATTTCATCCCCCCACCAAGAAATCCTGGAACCGCCACTACTTATATATACACTGTGACCCAATAAAACATGTAACTGTATATTTGTCCATAACTTTGGCAAATGTGAATCGATTTTCAAAATGTTTTCACTATTTGACTCAGAAATCATTGTAGCGCAATTTTAAAAAATTTATTGCGCCTCTTTTTGAATTGACAGCCAAGCTCAGTGGCGGCTCTAGGATTTGCAAATGGGGGCGTTGGGGTGGCAACTCCTAAACATGGGGGCCAACCATTTGTTGTTTAATGTATGTAACATTAAGTATAGGGTCCCAACTGGGGGGGCATTGGGGGCCATGCACTCAATAGGGGGCACAGACCCCCTCTGCCCCCCCGGTGGAGCCGCCACTGGCCAGGCTGAATATTTACATTTGCTCGTACTGTAATCTGAAAGAGCGTTCAAGAAAAGTAGAATGTAAACGGAATGTAAACTGTAATTTTTAAAATTTTAACTTAGAGTTTGAAAAGACTCACTATCCCGATGTATTCGCTAGAGAACGGTTAGCACAGAAGCTCGACCTACCTGAAGCCAGAATACAGGTAAGCATAGGTGCACGCAGCGATGACAATAGGTCATTGGGTCATGGGTCAAATGGGCATCAGAAATCGCTGGGTCACATAGGTCAGAGGTCATCTGGAGCGATTATGCACATGGGCGTCCAACTCCGGACTGGAGTAGAAACTGTTGAGAGTCGTAGTGAGTGGGAGTAGTTCACTCACTTCTTGTTTCTCAGTGTGCGGCCCTAAGCGCTGGAATTCATTACCAACATCACCTCGTATAACTAACAATCTATCATCTTTCAGATCTGGTCTTAAAACATACCTGTTTGACTTGGCTTATCCCCTTAGATTGCTCTCCGTCGTTTCTGACTGATCTTCCGGCTTGACCTGGCTCTAATTCAATTAGATTTGGCGCGCCATCAGATGATGCCCTGGGCATTATGATAGTGGCGCTATAGAAGTTGATTGATTGATTGATTCTTCATTGCTTTCTAAAAGTTCGAGCACCAATATTATTCTCGGCCAGCAGCAGAGAGGAGCGAGAAGTGTGAAGAAGCCTGCCCGATTCCCCTGTAAATCGAACGTCGGTCCAAAGATTTTTCTGCCCTAGGTCTGGTTTTCGAATCGTCGAGCCAAGTGGAGGCGAGAGGAGAAACTGAGAAGCCAAAGACGGGACGTGGACACCGGACTCAGCAGAATCCCGCTTAACAACGGATTCTCGAATTCAATGTACTCCTCCATCCATCAGCCTCTCTCTTCAATGGGAGATTCATATCGCTATCCAGAGTCAGTAGGCCTACCTATATGCGTCTATATGCAATGGCGGCTCCAGGATTAGGCAAGTGGGGCCGTTGGGGGGGGGTGGCAACAGTAGCGTCATTTCGCACTTTTAATTTTTGGCAAATTTTTTGGCAATTTCTGGCAAATTTCTGGCAAATTTTGACAACTTTTGGCAAATTTTGGGCCAATTTTGATATTTTGGGCAAATTTGTGAAAATTTTTGTGATTTTTGCACGTTTCACATTTATTTATTTAATACATTATTTTTCCATTTCCTTGGGGCCACGGCCCTCTGCCCTTCAAATGACGTCCCTGTGTAGCAACTTCTAAGCATGGGGGGCCAACCATTTGTTGATAGGTATTTAGTAGTAAGTATAGGGTCCCAACAGGGGACCAGGCATTCAATAGGGGGCACGGGTCCTCTGGTCCCCTAAGTGGAGCCGCCGCTGTCTAGTGTTTATTCTAGGCCTTCTCTGGGAGGAATTCCCCCAAGTCTTACAATTCCGCCCCAAAAAAAAATTATGTTGGCTGGGAATGAAAATTTCCCCAAAAGTGTGGAGACTCAGACCTTGTCCCCCCCAAACATTTCAAAATCTCCCCCATGTCAAGGTGGCTAGAATAAACGCTGATTTACGATAGACATGTTTTGCAAACTAATTCTATGCTTTTCATTTTCTCGTTCGATTTCAAATTGGAATCTTCATCGCGAGAATTTTGGATCCGACTCATGGGCAAAATTCTGGGGCGTGGTCTTTTTCTTCGTCGTCATGAGGTTGATTCGGCTCTTCCACAGCGTCCATGCTGTCGAGGCTAAACAGTGAAGGAATTAATTTAAATTCTTTCTAGAAGCTTCGTCCGACTATCATGCTTGTAAAAATCTGATCACTCTGTCTGTGTCTCTCTCTTTCTCTCTGCCTGTCTCTCTCTTGTTAGTCTTTTTCACTCTATATGTATGTCTCTTTCTTTGCATCTTCTCTCTTTCTATCTCTTCTCTCTCTTCCTCCCTCCCTCTCCCTCTCTCTCCATCCCTCCCTCTCTATCTTCTATTCTTTTCTCCACTCTCTTTCCATTTCTCTCTCTCTCTCTCTCTTCTATAGGCTATCTTCTTCTCTTTCTCTGTCCAGTTCTTTTGCCTGTCTGTCTCAGTGGCGGCTCCACCCGAGGGGGCAGGGGGCCCGCCCCCTACTGAGTGTCTGCCCCCCCAGTTGGGACCCTATACTTAATGCTACATACATTAAACAACAAATGGTTGGCCCCCATGATTAGAAGTTGCCACCCCAACGGCCCCCCACTTGCCAAGTCCTAGAGCCGCCACTGGTCTGTCTGTCTCTTTGTCATTCTGAATTGTTCTGCTCTACAAAACCCAATTTATCGATCGACCACAGGAGGACACGTCAAAATTCTCGAAATAACTTGACATTTTGACCAAACACGGATGATGATGCTGATGACGACGATGATGATGATGACGACGACGATGGTGGTGGTGATGATGATGATGATAGTAACTCATCTTTCACGCAGTTCGATCTAATCTATAAATAGACTAATTCGAGCTAAACCGTCGGAACGTGAATTATGAGTGTGTGACTAACATTGCAAATGAGGCATATGCGTCAAGAATCGAAGGGGACTGCAGACAAACAAATCGTCGATTTAATTCACAACAAACGCAAGTTGGCATCAATTCAATTTTACGAGCAATTAATCACTGCTGAGCAAACTCTACAGACATCTCGCAGGTCGCCCAAGCGTACGAAGCTGTTGTGTATAGAGTCTTTTTTATTAACGGTAGAATGATTTCTTTCTCTACAGCTGTATTCCACCTGTTCCAACATACTCGCTGACGACCAATCTTGCGCCGAATCCAGCCTGTCTGCAGTCGGTCAATCCAGCTTCGTCCTATTCTTGTATGTTGTCTGGTAGGATTACATGACGTCATTACAGAACGTGTAATATATTATAGATTTGTGCTTCCCAAAGTGGCGGTCCGCGGGGATAAGTCGAGAAGATTGATAAACAAGTAAAAATTAGGCGTTAAGAAATATTCTCTCGTACAAGTATAGTTTTGCTAACATTTGTGATATTTTTCCACACATATACAGTAGAACCTAGGTAACTGCATAGAATTGGCTTAGCATGCATATTTTCGTGGCATATATAATGTCATGTTAATTATAGGAAGAATTTTTACGTGCAATGGGAAAGTTTTCTACCGGTCCGCCAGACTGACTTACCTTACAATAATATCCTAAGGATGAAATTTTGAACACCGAAGTTAAGCAGCATTGGGCACGGCTCGGTACCCGGCTGGGTGGCCATCCCAGCCGGTATCGAGTCAAGATGGCGGTCAACATTTCAGGAATTCTCTGGCGTCAACCATGCATGGCTGATGCCAGGCACCCACAAAGTCCGCAAAAGCGGGGACTCAGTGAAACCATACAAAGAAATTTTTCTGTATTTGCATCCCCACATCCTCCGTCCTTCAAGGCAAGGTCCCAATATTTATTCGGCGTGGGGCCAAGCCAGGGATATTTCTAGGATTGTGAATGGGGGGGTGTCCGGAGCTAATTAGTATGCATTTTGTATGCATACCATTGTCACATTACCAAATTGGGGGGTGTCGACCTCAAATTGGGGGTGTTCGGGGTGTAAAAATATCCCTGGACCTAGCACAGGCTAGCTCCGGCCCCAGTATTATTTAAAGGTCACAAATCAATGTATGGTAACCATTCTTGTTTTCGGCTGTATAGTGGTAACAATAAATCATATATACAGTATATATATATATATATGTTGTTTTGTGGCGTCATGACTAGACTGCGGGTCGACCCGTGGCTACGACCCTCTGTCACTCAGCACGTACTCGAGGTCGTCATGTAATCCGGTAGCAGGAATGACGCCCCACATGGCTCAGCACGCAGCCAACGGAACAGGTGAGAGGGAAAAAGCCCATCAGTTTAGACATTCCTTGCCAATCCCTTGGTCTATGGGACTCGGGTTTGAGAGATCTCTGATTCATAAGTCACAGCGATTATTGCTCAAACTTAAATTCACATATTTAACATGCCGTCTAAATGACACTATTATCATCATCGAACTGCTATAGCGCCATTTTAGCAATGCACTTGGCATTGGTCGATGGTCGCTCCAATATATCATAGCTTCATTCTTATCATAAATAGGATAGGTGTGAAAAACTGATTTGTGCTAATAAGATAAACAAAAACAGTAACAACGATTATAACACTGTTCAAATGCCCATTTGACTGTAAAACTGCGTTGAATGACATTGTACTGTATATTGCGCGCATTATTATAGCCAGTGGCGGCTCCACCAAAGGGCCCTGTGCCCCCCCATTGAGAGCCTGGCCCCCAGTGCCCCCAGTTGGGACCCTATACTTAATGCTACATACATTAAAAAAACAAATGGTTGGCCCCAAAAGCATGATTAGAAGTTGCCCCCAACGGCCCCACTTGCCAAATGTCTAGAGCCGCCACTGATTATAGCTAGCTGATGTCTTGAAAAGACTCGCTTTTGTTCTTTAAGGCCTCATCTCTCCGGGCGTTTCTGTCCCCATCCAAGTGCCCGGCGGAGGACACTTTCAGGACCCCGGTTCGGCTGCAGCCATGGGAGCGATGACGTCACAGTACTGGCCTCGCATCCAATAATAGAACGTCTGGTGCCACACGAGTCGTCGTCACTAGTCGATCTGCTAGAACGGTCGTTTGCGCATGCGCAAAAAGCCGATAAACTGTTGCTCGCTAATCTAGTCTCGAGACGAGATCTCATCGGACGCGTTGAAAAGACTCAAAATAGAGCAGACAAAATGACGACATCAGGATGATGTCAGTCATTATTATTACGTCATAGCGGTCAACGCGCTGACATAATGATGTGACGCAACAATCATAGGTAACGACATGACGCATGCTAGATCAACAGGTTCTGGGCTACGTGCGCGTTATAAGAAATGTGACACACATTGCACGCACCTTATATACAAGAAAATACGATAGACAATTATATAAGTATAAAGTACTTTACAAATCTTGCCAACCTTTAGATAACCTTATAAAGCCTTGCAGATCTTATCTGTGGTCTTTAAACAGATATATCAGGATACCAAACAACCGACTTATATAGCATTACTGTAGTGATATTAGTTTAACTTCTAACTTAAAGGCTTTTCTAAGTCATAATTCATTATCGCTTGGAAGCGACTTAAAGTTTCTATTAAAGCCAGTGTTTTACACATGTCTGATAGGGGATTTCCCAAACCACAAAATCGTCCCTCAAATTCCAGCACTGACACATATTTTTGCATTGAACTGTGTCTCTCCCTCTCCAGTTAAGTCAATTTGACTATCAAAGGCCTGGAGTCCGGATAAAACACTGATCGAAGTTGAACATTTGCAATGTTTTGAAGTTTTTGATTGTCAATTTTATGAATGTACCAGTGTTCCAGTGTTCTGTCATAAAAACTTGTTAAAACATTAAACAGGTCTATTAAAACATAGATTTTTAGACTATTTTTTAAATTAAAATCTCGCCTAAATTGAAATTTAGATCTACCAATACTGTGTCAATTTTTGATCAACGCACATATAATGCCAATCAACATCCTCAAAACTAGACAAGGACCTTTTTTGATCGTATTATGCAAGAAAACATTGAGCGACTCTTATCACCCATTAATTCAACAATCTGGGGTTCGCTTTCTTTCAGGAAAATTTTGACGTAATCCTAAACAGAAAATTAAATCGACTAATCAATCGTCCTCTCAACGTTTGCCATGGTTTCAATTATCATAATAAGTCTGCGTGTATATACATTGATCAAGTATTAGAGGTCTTACTGACTGACAGTCCACGAAAAAGAGATCACAAAACGATACAGATTTCAGACAATGAAACATTTCAGCAGAATTTCGAAAGCGTTCTTTCCTCAAAGAAAAAGAGAAAGGCTTAAAAATAGGCCTAATGGGCATTTTTTGTAACGAGCGAAAAAGGTGATCAGGAATTTGAAATAAAAATAGCCTAAAGACTGAAACAGAGAATTCCCTTTTTCAGAATTCAAGCTTTTAAACAGTTCCAAATATTAAAATCTTCACATTAGCGTACAAATAGCACAATGACCGATATGGACCCAAACAAAACACACACACACAGAGGAAAAGTACAGTACTACATGCAGATGGGCTGCATCCTTTGAAGAAACGATACAAACTGCGGGAGCTAGATAAATCGTTTCTGCACCCGTTCGAAAATGGACACAAGTCTGAGTCTGTACGATAAGACAGACGAAGAATAAAACCGAAAGAATTCCGATTTATTTGCGAAGAACCGAAAACAATAACGATCGAAAACCGGTTGAAAGCGGTCAACGGAGCGAAAAGATGCAATATCACCAAGATACCGCACAAGACAATCTCACGAGAGAAGCGCATTGTTGCTCCCTGCCGACGATATTTGAAACCGCTTTGTTACTCGTTTTTGCTCGAAAGGATGTTCGGAATGGACGTAGCAATAGCCGTCGTTTGCAGT
>CM030865.1:5043692-5144081 GCA_018105865.1 Metaphire vulgaris
TTTTTTATTATTATTATTATTATTATTATTATTATTATTATTCAAAAACAAAGGTCCTCGTATCATATTCCCACATTCCTCTTATGACGATCAGTGACATATGTCAGCTTAGTTTGTATGATTTATTTGCATCTTTTATTTTATTCACTTGGACTTTTGCGCCCCCTCAAGAATTTTGCGCCCTGGGTGACCGCCTTTCCTTTACGGAATCTACGCTATACTACCACGAGCGCCCTCACATTAGGGCAAGAGGGGACATCTGTCCCCTCTGGATAATGAAAATACCAATATTTCACATTGAAATTTGATATAACCTTGCTAAAATATTAACTGTGGCCATTGTGTCAATATGTGTTTTGCCCCCTCCCTCCTGATCAAAATTTCTGTGGGCGCCCACGTATGCCACCGAATCTCGTGTTTGACCCGAGGTCAATTTTTTAAAAGGAGGGGGTCGGGGTGGGACCACTGTTGTGTTTTAGCAACTGACCCCCAGTTGTGTGCTGGTATAAATTGCTTCGAGTCATCTCCTTCATCATGACAACTTCTGGTCGCTTGTTCAAACGAGCAGATGGAAGGACGGTAAAGAGGCGGAAATCGTTAGAACGCAGGACAAATAAAGGCTAGGACATGTATTTTTATATCCTAATTCTATTGTGAGGTTGGGGTTGGGGGTGGGTGGGCTTGAGCCAAATGCCATCCGCATAAATGCGATGACGGCGTTACGTAACCTGTGTCATGAATCCACCCCCGGCCCCTTAGCTGTTCCAACCCCTCGGTGAACACGGTACGGCTACTCAGGGTGGTTCCATCTGTTGGGGGTGGATCGGGGGTTGTGCCGCACCATTTGTTGGAAGGCAGCTTGTTGTCCCGGTTAACACGGTGACTTTTAAAAAAGTCACGAGGAAACGATGATCGCGTCACGTGGTCATAGAAGGCGTGACTGCAAACGATTGAGAGGTTGAAGAGATACGAGCCAAGGATAGGTTCATGCAATTATGTCGGTGTCATCTAGATCATCATCATAATTATCATCATAATTATCATGATTATCATCATAATTATCATCATAATTATCATCATAATTATCATGATGATGATGATGATAATAATAATAATAATAATAATAATAATAATAATAATAATAATAATAATAAAAAAAGTCAAAGTCCTTCCCCGAGCCTCACGGGCTCATAAGGCGGCGCTGATCTCCGTTTCTATAGCCCACTGCCAGGCGTGCAATGCCACGGATACGGGGCTAGTGTATCGCATAGCGTATCTGTTTGACTTATCGCAGAGATTTTTACCACTGCTCCTCATTTTACCACCACGAAAAAGGCCGAGTCGACCTTTAGGGCTCCTGCGGGACTCGAACCCGCGACCTCCTGCTCCATCGTCCAACGTTGTTACCACTCTGCTAACGTCCCGCCCCAAAATAATAATAATAATTATAATAATAGTTATTATTATTATTATTATTATTATTATTATTATTATTATTATCATCATCATCATCATCATCATCACCACCACCACCATTTTCATCACCATCGTCGTCGTCGTCTTCTCTGTCTTGAGATAGGTTCAGGCAGAGTCAGACCGAAGCTGTAATTTACAGTTACGGCCGAAGCCGAAACAGGGCCGTTCCTGCAGTCCTACATTCGGCCAAAGCCGAAGCTAAGCCGAAACTGCCTGTCAGGATTTTCGAAGTTGGGAATTTTCTTCGTAGCCCCCCTTCGGAAAATGTACGCCACTTACTACTGCTACTACTACTAGGCCTCCTCCTCCTCCTTCTACTACAACAACAACAACTACTACTACTACTACTACTACTACTACTACTACTGCTGCTGCTGATTCTCCTATTATTATTATTACTACTGCTACTACTACTACTACTACTACTACTACTACTACTACTACTACTACTACTACTACTACTACTACTACTACTACTACTATTATTATTATTATTATTATTATTATTATTACTATTACTACTACTACTACTACTACTACTACTATAAATAATCGCTCTGATGATCTCATGATATAGATTTGTTCGCCCCCCCAAAGTTTCTTCCTCGAATCTCGAAGTTTCTCGGAATAATTTCAAAGTTTCGGCTGACAATATTATTTTCTTCAGACATGTCTCTGCGCAACGTTGTCATTGCTATTTCTCTGATCGCAGTCAAGGAAATCAAAGGCTTCGTTGAAATCTATTAGAAGTGCAATAGTTCTACTGGGGACAGCTTCGGTCCAAACGCAATGATTAAGACGTGTCAACGCGATGCAGTAAGCCCTCATTGGCATTTCGCCGGAATTTAATTGCACGCCGCAAATCCTTGTTCTTGTCCCAGTTTCTCGTTTTTTCTGGTTCGTTTGTCACGAATTGCGACGTACTTTGGATCAAAGAATCGCACAGAGTTCCCCTAAGAAAGCATCAAAGGACCAGTTGGCCCCTCCCTTTAAAACCCAAAGCCCCGCTGACCAAAGCTAATACTAAGATTGAGCAACAGCGTGGTGGGGGATTTGGGAGAGGTCCAAAGGGTCGCGGATTGACGGGGCGTCGACCCCGCTGTGGAGGACACAAGAAAGAGGCGTAGTCAACCCATCTCGACCAGCAGGTAAATCGGTCGAAGAAAGTGACAAGGTCGAGACAGGTGAGGGTCAACGGGTAAGTGCTAAGTAGGGGTTGAAGGTGAACTTTTCGCTCAGGTGATTTCCGTAATTTATGAGAAATCGTCTCTTAGGTGAGATGTTACGAAGACACTCGGTCGAAAGCCTGATACAAGTCACACAAAACTTAGAATCTTTAAAATATTACATCTATTTGACGCCCAGTGGCGGTTCCACGTGAGGATGAGTGGAATGCGTCCCCCCACCGGACTTTTTATGTCTGTAAAACCTATTTTTGGGTAAAAGTCTAGTGAAACAAAGGAGGAAACTGCGGATGACCTTTTTCCCGTTGTCAACCTATTTTTCGGTAAAAGTGTAGTAAAATTGGGGGAAGATTCCTTTTTGCCAGCCTTTTTCGACAAAGTTTATTGATTTTTTCCTTCTCTTTTCATTCACCCCACCAACTTCCTATGAATTCATTTCATCCCCCACCAAGAAATCCTGGAACCGCCACTGTTAACGCCATTCGAAAATGAAAATCTCATCCTGAGATCTAACACGCACACACACATACACACACACACACACACACACACACATCAGCGGCTACCACGATCCCAAGGTAGTGCGGCGGTTACAGTGCCAATTACCGTAGATCCCCGTACTTATAGCTTATGCCGACATTCATAATCACTAATCACTCGCGTAACGAATTTCATAATTTTTCCAAACGTCGCCATCATCAGCCCGTCTTTGTCTCGGGCGCTGGTTCTCTGTCCGAGATCTCCGCGCTGGTTCTCGGCGACAGGCGACAGACCGGAAGTAAGGAGAAAACATGATAGACGAAGTCGCGATCTGGGATTATTGGCGAGGGAGAGGGGGAGGGAGAGGGAGAAGAGGGAATCGAGGAAAGAATAAAGAAGATAGTCTGGATTTTATGGTTCAAAAGTCTTTCGACAACCGCGTGAAGAATTAGAAAAACCGGGGCAACGCACAAAATTGAAGGAGGAGGACGAGGAGGAGGACGAGGAAGAATTGAGAGAAGATGCGATCGATGGGGTGCCTGGGCCAGAGGGTGGGGCGGGGGAATCGGGGGCGGCCGCCTTTTAAAGATTTTCTCATCTTCTGAGTGGGTGCTCGTTTTTCTCTCCGGCGAATTTGTTAATTAATTTGTCTTCTGGTCGAAGCCAATGCAAGTGATTCTGGCGGAGTGGAGGGATGGGGTGGAAAGGGTATGCGGAAAGCAAGAGAGGGGTGGAAAATAGGGGCGGGCGTTAATATAGAGCGCGTTCAAAGCTGAGGGCGTTTGGGGAGCGATTGAGTGAGGGTATTTAATGAACAGTGGCACTCGAAGCAACTCACGGATATGAGTACAAATCAAGCGTAAAAGAGAAAATTTTATGATCAGAAATTCCGTTATTCGATCATGATCAAGATTATGAATTTGAAAACTCTGACATTGGTTTTTACTCAGAAATTTCATCTCCTTAAAATCCATAAAGAAATTTTTCTCCAAATTCGTTCGTTCAAGGCTTACTTAGCCTCCTAAAACATTTTGAATCACATTATTATTATTATTATTATTATTATTATTATTATTATTATTATTATTATTATTATTATTATCATCATCATCATCATCATCATCACTACTACTACTACTACTACTACTACTACTACTACTACTACTACTACTACTACTACTACTACTAGGCCTACTACAAGTGTTCATATGTTGTCAATAAATAACGCAATGGTTGTTCGACTTTTAAAAAGAATTCGTTTCTTTGCAGATCTATTTCATATGAATACATTGACGTCTATTAATAACCTTGACTGGTCATGGCCTATAGCCTGTAATTGCAGCAACTGAGGCTAAAGTTCCGCCATTTTGCGAAGCAAATGAGTGTGTTAACTTATCGTTATAGATTCGTTAATGCTTTAATGTGGTAAATTCGTTGAAAATGCCGTCATGCACCGCGATTAACTGTACAACAGAATGGCCTCTAATTCCTAAAATAATAGATCTAAAGTTAATTCCTACTACAATAAGATAGCTTATATAATCAGTGATCTATATATACGAGTGAAAATCACCAAAAAGGAACTTAATTACTGTAAATAGCAAAACGGGGAAGTTTGAGTCGGCAATAGTGAGGTCGGCCGCCATCTTGCGAGGTTGAGACCGTGGCCTCAGGCTAACGAGGCTATGACCAGTCTAGGCTATTAATAGACGTCAATGCATGAATACCATTTTATAATAGTATCTTTATTTTGATCCCGTTTGACGGTTGCCAAGCAACGATAGCATTTAATTTATCTAGCGCTGACTTTGCGGCCTTCGCTTGTGTCAACGGTATTTCTGAATGCCTAAGTAATTCTCCGGTCAGTTAACTCCAATCGCGATTGGCATCGATTGAAACGAAGATGGCTATAGGCCTCAAGGGAAATCTTCGTTACCTTTAACCTTTCGGCCTTTTCTCGCTCTCAGTCTTTAACCCGTCTTTCGCGATTTCGGTCGCCTCCCCGCTAATTCGAACGAGGGTCATTGAGAAACGCGGCAGGTGGGGTTGAACCCAGGAGGTCTCGGGATTTGGAACAGGTGAGCGAACATTCAATAAAAGGCAAACGATATTGAAGCCGCGCTGAAAGTTTCGTCAAAGATAAACGACGGACGAAGATGCAGCGAGCGGAAAATCGAGATAATTCGAGGGGAAAATCCAGGCCCTACACAGAGACACAGCACCTGTCATGGCCTTACTACAGGTCCGACCTTTTTGTCTTCTATTTTACCGTGTTTTCTGGCAACAGGAATGGCATGGCGGGCGTAGTCAAGGTCGCCGAAACCAAGCAGCAACACAAAGGACGATAACGGCCTAACAGTCAAACGAGAGTTTTAATACAGTGGCGGCTCCAGGCATTTTATTCTAGGCCTTCTCTGGGGGAATCCCCCAAGTTTTAAAATCCCCCCAAATTCTATATGTTGCATTGGAGGGTGGAAATTTTCCCCAAAAGTGTGTCGAGTTGGGTTTTTTGAGAGTGGAGGACATAAGGATGATCATTTTTTGGTCGTCAGCGCATTGGAGAATGATATGAAATATGAAGAAGATGACCCTTTTTTGCTTGTCACCACCACATCCGGGGAGGAAAGAAATATAAGGCTGGCTTTTTTGCTTGTCAAGGTTTTTGGGGAGACAAACCTTCTCCCCAAACATTTCAAACGCCCCCCCCAAATTCAAGGTGGCTAGAATAAACACTGGCTCTAGGATTTGGCAAGTGGGATAGGGGAGTTGGGGTGACAACTTCTAAGCATGGGGACCAACCATTCGTTGATAGGTGTGTTGTAATGGGTATATGATCCTAACAGGGGGCCACTGAGGGGGCAAGCATCCAGTAGGGGGCACGAGCCCCCATGTGGAGCCGCTACTGTTTCAATACGTATTTTGAGAGTGTAGCTCATAAGGCTTTTAAAACGCCATTCGCATTCCTTAAAATTACGCGTCCTCTTAGCGTTTCGCGTCCTCTTATAAGCTTCTAAGCAGGAGCGTAGCCAGGAATTTCATTTGGGAGGGTACAATTATTTTGGGTGGGTATAAATCTGAACTATAACCCACATAAACCATATAAACCACATGTAAATCACATAGAAAACTTTAAGGTAGACTGATTTTTTTGTGTGGGGGGGCAGTGTTTAATCTAGACTCCTGGTCTCTGGGAGGGACTGAAAAAGCCGGGGAAAACTGACAAAGCCGGGGGAATTCTGCTAGGGGCCGCTGTTAGTCCATGTAGTATTCCAAAATTTCCGGGGCAATTTGAAATTTCAGGGGGGAAGGGCAATTTTCCCCCGGAAACGGCCTAGATTAAACACTGAGGGGTATATACCGATATACCCCCGTCGCAGCGTCGCTACGCCCCTGCTTCTAAGACTCTTTCATGTTGTCATCCCTGCCTAACAGTAAGCCTATAGTGCGCTTGGTAGAATCAGGTCTACCTATATTTAGTCCAGAGACGTAGCCTATTTTAAAAGAAATCGCAGACCCCTACGCAGAACCTCGCTAGGCCGGCCAATGCACCTCAACTATAGGCCTAACTATTCAACGATAGATTAAGAGCATAAGAATAAGCTGCTACCATGGTAATGCTAGAGAAAGCGCTATATAGGCTAAATTTACGAGAATTTACTTACATGGGGGAACAAGATAGGCTACGCGTTCGAGGCAAGGTGCAGACAATAATTATTCTTAAGAACTGTTTATTTATTAGACTGAGTCTGATGGTCGTCATTTTATAGTTTAAATGAGTCTTAAATTGGAAGAAATTGTCGATTTTTGAGGTTTCACTGAAAATTACATACGACCACTGTCACAACCTGGCCTTCACCATGGTTCATTAATGACGATTCGCAAGAGGGTGAATGTAAAGTACAACTTGTATTCACTAGAGGGCCATTCTACTCCAAAGGATGCAAATGACAACAATCTAACAAAATACAGATTACATTTTATTTACCGGTAAAAGGTAAATGTATTTGGTAATCCACTAAACACACAAGTGAATTAACTTCAATAACTAAACATGTGGTTTACCAAAATTTAGAAAAATAAGTACAGTACTGGCACCGTACATCTCTATTATCTTGCTTAACTGTTCATATTTTCTCTGTGCTTTTATATTGTATGTTCAGAAACATTGACATCATGTACAACCGACTACGCATGACTTATTTGGTGTTTACTGTACTGTCTGCAACTACGGTCGGTATGGGCATGTACATGTATATTTAACCGAAGAGGCCATCCATATATTAGACACACAAAAGGCATCTCATACCCCCACTCCCCTTCCACACCCCATACATTTTTCATACCCTCCCCTACGCGTAGACAAATTACATGTAGTTGCTCTACCCCCAACCTGGTTGAAAAATTCATTTTTAGCCATAGCAACAAAGCATTTGTTCTACTATTAAATTATAGCTGCGTAATATCATGCTTCCTAACATTGATACTTACAAGAGCATTCACTGAATGAGAATCGAACCCTCAACTTTAAGTTTAGGTAGGAAGGTTATGGCCTGAATTAGATGGGAGTAATGGCACGAAAATACAAGACAACTTTGACAGTCAGATTTTCAAAGTTTAATAAAGTTCACTCAGAAATTCAGATTTCACATTGTTTGTGACAGCTTGTTTTATCCTCAATAAAATAGATGCTGTTCATATTTAAAAAGCAGTTCCAGCTTTCAGACTTTCATGCCTAAAAAAGACACAAGAAAATACTAAACAGAAACTGTTGGCTTAGTGCTACACTTAAATAAGCCCAATCATTCTAAAATTATCACTCATCAGCTCAATTAGATCTTTTGAGGAAGATATACTAGACAATTCCTTATATAGAAATGTAATGCTGACTTACCAGTAACCAAAGTTACTTATTGGACACAATAATAAATCATAGTCTTTGGCCCAAAAACTCACTGAACAAACTACAACTTGTCATTTTATCATATATGCATTATATTCACCTTTTTAAAACACCACATCAGTTTAACATGACACAAATTGAATACACTGTACTAGTCTCAATGCAGTATCATAATTAACTAACTGGCCATCTCCCAAACTCATCCGAAAACATTCAAAAAGTAGCTAACTACCCCCCCACAAACAATTCACCATAATAATTCTTAAGGGGCCATGGCATTATTATGCAATGCTTGAGGATGGTTGGGCGCGTCCTTGAAGACATTATGTGGGTGTGAGCTTAACTGTATGTAATGCCTTTAAAAATTGAATCACCAGCAGTAAAGAGTTACAGCAAGAGATTTGGACACCGCAGCCATCATTATACTAGATTATATTTCATGTTAATGTCTGCCATCGGACAACAAACAGCAGGGTAACATTGTATTCAAGACATGGTATACATGTGCATGTAGTGTATTATCAATGGCATATTTGTTACCCACTGCTGAGGTGGGTCTATTGAAATGTTATTAAATCATTATAAAGTGGGTAAGTCAAGGCCATTTCCAGCATTATATAATTTGGCAATGACCCCTAAGATACCCATAACTGATCCTTATGATAATCCATACGTGCTACTATGGAATCCACCACAGCTTATAGAATTGCCTATCACTCACCTCTGGGACATCAATTTCTCCAGCATTGATTTTGTCAATGACATCATGTGGATGAGATCCATCCACAGTACATCCAACGGACTGACAAGTACCTATACAAAATAAATACATTATAATACGATAAATACATATGTGAAATACTTATGATTTGATATGTCACAACATGCTATCATGGCCGGACAAAATGTCATGGGTTGGGGTAAAGCTTAGGGTGCTTGAAATTAACACGCTCCAGCACAAACAGCCCATGTAAGTCACGGAGCAGTGGTGTTACATGGTCTCTGTCAAAACTATCTATTAAATACAAAATTCAAAATGTTCCAGAGGAGACCAAGCAAAGTCTCTGACCAGAATGATAGCAAGCAATCTCATTTATTTAAGAAAAAAACTACAAACAGAAATTTGTAGAAGTCACAAAGAAAGCATAAAGGGCTAGCGATATAATGAATGCTCTAAACATAGAAACCCAATATTCCAGGACAAATCCTGGCTCATAAATTCTGAACCCCTCAATACACCACGACTATAACATTAAGAACAGTTAAACAAATAAGTATCATATTATGTATATATAATTCCACTTGCAAGTATTATTACAGCTACATTTCAATCCTTATAACATGTAAACTTGTTTTTGCAAAATTGAAGCCAAATGAAGTGGCTACATACCCAGGACCTCCTTTATAGTCCCAACCAAAGACTTGGCCATGCTACGAACTTTCATCGTACGGGCAATTCCAATTATCTCATCCAATGAAAGATTACCCGAGTGTTTGACTGTTGCAAAGCAAATACATTTACTGATCTTAGAACGCTTAACTTGTACAATACATACCAGATCTTGTACAACCACTAACACATAATAATAGCAATATTAAAAATAATAATCAACATTCATAACTTCATAATGCATCAAGGTATCAAGTGGTGGCAACTCAAAATTTTGCAGAGTTGGAAGACCTAGCAGACAAAAAGCGGTGTATTTTCCAAATCCATTATTACTACACAACCACTACAGAAGGCATGGTATCATATGGAAGTTTCAAAAACCAAATCTTAAACAATACTCAAAAGTTACCATAACTGTCTACTGTAAATTGTCATGTTAAGAAACAATTAACAGCTACTTAACCCTTTTGCCCTGCAAGACTGATATTTTGGTCTCATAATTTACTGGTTATACAGATTGTCCGGGCAAAAGGGTTAAGTCATCATTTTGCCCTTACAACATATAACAATTAAGAAAACATAAATAAATTACGAGAAATCTCACGGTATTTCACTCTATTTCAAAACGCAGACAAAAAACTTTGCTAGCTGCTGTAAATCTTCAGATAAATAAATACCTAGATCCATTCACTCCTGTCTGCAAAAGGTTTCTAATGTTTCCATTCAATATAACAGATTTTCGAAGTTAATCAGGTTCATAACTACTTACTGTTCTTGACCTTCTTTCGATCACGAGGAGGTTCCTTCAAAGCCTTGATGATCAGCGATGAAGCTGACGGGATGACGGCTATCTGAGCCTGCCGGTTCTGGATCGTCAGCTGAACGGTGATCCTAAGACCCTTCCAATCCTGAGAGGCTTTGGCGATATCTTCACCGACCTTCTTTGGGCTCAGACCCAGTGGACCGATTTTCGGGGCAAGTGCCGAGGTAGCACCAACTTCGCCACCGACCGCTCGAAGGCATACTACAGCACAACACTCCCACTATAATATAGCACCACAATTTCAGTGCACATCAATGGGAACTACGCCTACCAGTTGCAACCACTGGTATTGTTTAATGGTTGTACCACTCCTAAAAACTCCCATAGAAATATTAAAAGTATACCTAACAGTGGGACTTCTGTTATTTAAACAAAAAATGCCTCTTTTCAGAAGAATTGCAAGTGCCAACATAACTTTAAACATATAGAAGCTCTGACTTATACGATGCATTCATTTTGAATCAGATTCTATTTTCAATATTCTTTGTCATTTCAAGTCTACCAAGACCTAAGTAAGTAAAATCTCGTTGATTTCTATAGCGCCTTGGAAAGCAGCACAACAGTAGCTGCTTATTCTTAGGCGCTCGGCCTTTCTTAAAATGTAGTGTATGCAGTCCCGGTAACCGGTACTCGATCTATGCAGCTAGAGTCCCGTGAGTAGTATGATTGGTTGCGTTTATCACGTGAATATGTCACGTGCTCAGAAGCAAATGTTGGTTCAAACTTTTGCAAGCGTTGGTTCAAATTTTTTATTATTTGATTGTAAATATTGAAGAAGATATTGGGTAAGTAAGAAATATAATATGATCAATAAGGTACATTAGTTGGTATATTATTATCCTTAATGTACAGTAGTATGTAGGGAGAGAATCTAGAATCCGGGACTCCCGGCTACCGAGAAAACAGAGAGATTATTTGCAATAGGCCCAATTACATCAATCACTTGTTGAGGCTGCTTATTCCTAGCTATTCGGTTCTTCTATATATATATATATATATATATATATATATATATATATATATATATAGAGCTAAAGTCCCGTGTGCAGAGACTCTAGCTATGTGGATAGAGTACCGGCTGCCGGTACTATATCTCTATGGTTAGAGTCCCGTGCTACACGTCACAAAATAGAACCAATCACATCATCACATCACTCACGAGACCCTATCTCTATGGCTAAAATCCCGGTTACCGGGACTGCATCCACGACCTTCTTAAAATAGCTATGGGGAACATATATGATCAGCCAGGCAAACAACACTGGTAAAGACGACGCAAAACTTTCAGCAAAATTTCAATAATTTTGAGCAACTTCTATCAAACTCCAAGTCCCAAATTATTATAAGGTTGTGACATAACTAAACCATATTGAATATGCTGTTTTTAACTTAAAATCATATTAATGGAGAAATATTCACCGTTTTAAAACTTGAATATTTCACCATTACCAGTGCCTAATTTTGTCCCAGTGTTATGTGTAGCGAAATGAAACATCTATGTTTTCTATGTAAACCTACTTTTGTTTAAGGACATATATGAAGCTTACAAAGCCGCACAAGACAGAGACGAATGGAGGAGGCGCACTCAAATTGCAATAAAAACCAACGGGTATTGCCCCCATGGAGAAAAATGAATAAATGAATTACGACTACAAAGATTTAAGCAACGAATATTCAGGCTTCAAATATTTAGGCCGTTTTGATTAGATAATTCAGTATATAGGACCGGATAATACAGCAGATATACAGGCGCCATAAGGATATTACAGCATTGTCAAATCAAAGGTGGCATGGGCTGTGTAAACGGAGCAAAATGATAACCAACCGATCACTTACCGACTTTAACCTCGGTCGGATCGAACTTGGGACCCATTGTTCTTCTTTAAGGTAGCGTTGGACTTGGTTCAAGGCGTAGGACTGGCTGGATGATCTACGATTAGAACGACCAGAAAGTTGCGTCCGCCACCTTTACTCATTAAAACTCAGCAAGAAAGGAAGTGCTCCGTCCGGAAATTAAACGGCAACGCCATAGAATATCATAAAAAATCTCGCTGCCGTGTTTTGTTTACCATAGCACTCTATGGTAATTGGTTACTACGGAAATGAGAAGAAATTCTTAGATCATTGACAATTCTGTGCATAATTTAAGAGAAACGATCTAGGAGAAAACTTAAAATCAGACTAAGAATAAAATTCCATTTTATATTTTTAAAATACTGACTGGCATTATCAATGTTGTGATGATCGTAAATAATAACAATGATACAGATCATACAGTCAAAGAATATGGTTAACAATTTATAATGTCGTGCATTAATCGGTGATCGATAACCAGTCGAATCGTAAACCCCACGGTAACATCTAACAAGGATATTTCTAGGATTGTGAATTTGGGGTGTCGACCTCAAATTGGGGTGTCGGAGCTAATTAGTATGCATTTTGTATGCATACCATTGTCACATTACCAAAGTTGGGGGTGTCGACCTAAAATTTGAGGGGGAGTATTGGTGGGTGTTAGGGGAGTGTGAAAAGAAAAATATCCCTGACATCTAATAATTAGACAGATCATTTTTTCCATTTCCGATTTTGTCTCACCGACATAACTTCAGTATTGAAGAAACCTAATTACGGTAAATGTCTGTGTCCGTAACGTTGAATCATTTCGCATCCACTGCCATCGCTATTATCTCAATCAATAAGATACAATTTATCAATCACGCACGCATTCGTATTAACGTCATGTAGTCTGCTTATCTGCGACTGCCGACTCAGACTGCATAAAGCAAGCAAGCAAGTAAAGCAACCACCAGTCCGTCATTCACCAGTCGAGATTCGTCTCAAGGTCCTTTGGCCAAGAAATAAACTTGTTAATGTTATTGAACTGTTCTGACATGGCCATTTTTCAATAAGTGGGTTGAAGCGGTTGCTTTAGCCTTTTGGCACATGTCTGCCCTGGCATAACTGTTTGCTAAATTCACTGTTACAGTACATTATCTTCCCATTATAATTATTGACGATAACACTAGCATTTGAAGTTTCAACATCATTTTGTTTTTCACAATTTGCATGCTCTCTGGAGGTGGACTAAAAACCTATGGCTGTTCGATATTGTGTGTCGGGATATTTCTCGTTAGTATGGTTTTTGATAAAATTATTCTGTTCGACACAACTTGTTTCACAACGGTCTTTATACAAATTGTTTCCCATTCGAAAAATGTACTGATGGCTAAACGTCAGAAAAAATAGCGATAACTTGAAGGATTTCAAAAGAGAAATGCCAACTTGTCCAAATCACACGAATTCTATACGGCTCCGACATAGCAAAACATTCGAAAAGGTTTCGTTGTTTTCATGTTGAACTTGCGTTCTAGTAGTAACAACAACCATAGACCTGTATGCAACTGTGGGAGGCAATATCCTCCTCACATGACCCTCTCGCTTCTACGCCAGAATCTGATAATGTCAGCCTATAGAACACCAGAAGTGTAATAAAGGAATATCTCACATTTTATGTAGCCACTGGTTCCAACGCAGGAACTAGAAGTGCAATAATAATCGGTATTGGCCGATTTTTGTCCCAGCAACCGATTAATCGGTATCGGCGCTCAATAATCGGCACCGGCCGATAAACGGTCGGTTAGCGCACAACCATTGATGTTGCTATTGAAATTCAAGAAATTAACACTAAAGCAGTGTAACAGAAACAAGCAAAAGCGAAAGTTAAACTTTGAATGAAGGGAGGCTGTGAGATTCTCAGTGCACTAACTTCGCTGCAACCATCTTAGTTTCTAAGAACGAACAGAAAGATCAAGAATCATAACCAAGAGAGATTGGCGGCAACTGGTAGGCTTACTCAGTGTTTATTCTAGACCCTCTCTGGGGAAATTCCTCCAAGTTTCAAATTTCCCTATTTTTGACATTTTGGCAAGTAGTATGACCTCCTCAATACCTGTTACCCCAAAAATGTTAAACTCCCCCCAATGTCTAGGTGGCTAGAATAAACATTGACTGATACTAGTGCCAGCTGCTGCTTAGTGACACTATCTATGAGGAAGAAATGCACTTTTCTTGTCACTGATATACTGCTACTGGCTTGAAGGGAGGTTATCCGTCATTCATCAAGAATGTGGCTGCTGCTCGACATTCTTCAATCGCTGAGGCTCAAAGAACAGATTACTGCTGTGATACCTCCAGGTGTGGTACCGAAGCAATCTGTCTTGTCAGTCTGTCTGTCTGTCTTGCAAACGGCAGATATTTTAACAAGTAGACTGTGTAGATGGTAGCTCACTAATTCTGTCATTTATACTGTAATGCAGCTACTGGCTCTGATTCCTGATGCAAAGTCACTTCAACCAAATTTGATAGTAAGAAATTATTTAGAACACTTCACTCATTTTGCAATATAGCTCAAACACAGTACCAGCAATAGAAGCTACAGCTGGTCATTTGACAATATGTTCAACTCAGTAATGAACAAAGAACTTTAGACATCAATAATCTGCAATCGGAAAATAATCGGACGATTGTTTGAGGCCGATAATCGGCCGCTGATAATCGGCGATAGGCACAGTAGATGGCGATGTGCGATTTACATACAGTAGGTAGCATATGCAAACAGTCATATAAGCAGACATTTGGGAGAACATTAGACAAAAGATGCGCAAGCGTCAAAAAGAATAGGTGAGCTGCCATTGATATCTTTCACACTACAATATCTCGGGATGTGAGGCAGCCATAAATAAATAAAATCATTTTGAAAGTGACTAGCGCATTCCTTTCAACACCCGCACCAGTTCATCCACAATGGTTGCCAACGCAATCTACGTCCGTTTCTGATATTAGCCAGAGCGGCGATTTTTGGCATTTTCATTTCCGAGTTGATTGTCGGGAACGAATATCAAATCATGTTTAGAACCAACTCCTTGACTACCATTCATGACGCCTAGACAGTGCAACAGGTGAATCGGCCCACTGTATCCCGTCCAAACTGTCGGGCAGATAGGCCTGTGTCTTCATTGGAAGTCAGAATACACGTATATTCAGAGTTGACGAATAATAACTAGATTAAATACAAACTCTCACAGAGATTTCTCAGCCGATCTATTGGAAACAGCGCAGTGTCAAATGAAGATGAAACTCCTGAAGGAAATCTTCATCTTAATCAAGATTGTTCTGATGTACAAAGACATGAACGCAGAATTTATAAGAAAAGATTTCGACGGCGTTTTCGGTAAATATGGAGGATGGCTGTGTGCTGTTGCATCGCCGACTCAGAGACGTCCAGTCACCACCAACTCTGTCACTGCATGTGCAAGATTCTGCATGGACTTTCCTAACTGCATTGCCTTCAATGTCTACAACAACGACACTTGTGAAGTGGCAACGCACCAATCATTTCGACGATTTCTTGCTATCGACTCCTGCAGAGCCTTTTTGGTAAATATCGTATAACTGGCAACAAGAAACTATGTCGTCTAAATTTATTCTTTAAAATAAATTAATTATGGTAGCAGATTAATTATTAAGATACGTGAGAAATGCATTGTTGCACCAACTTTCTGACTTTCCACTGAACCCTTTCCAATTAGCCTTGAATGTATCTGCCAGACTGAATCTTTGTTCACCTTCGCTGGTTTCAAAATCCTGAACGCATCATTGTTAGGCGATGCCTGTACACTCGCCGAGCATTCAACGTCTACTCTGCCCGGTTTCATGTCCTCGTTTGTCTATAGAATGGTCTTAAATGATTTTCGCTGACGATTCGGCTCCATCAGTTGCGTTCAAATACTATTTCCACCTTCAGTCAAAACTGCCAAGTCCGACGATAGATAGGCTTCAAGTGATAATCTACCTTCAGTCAAAAGTCTCATGTTCGACGATAAATGGGCTTCAAGTGGCTATTCAAATCTGCGGAATTCACCGCACGAGGACTTTACAAAACTAACTTCATTGTTTCACTCACGAAAACCCTAATAGCTCACTTGTTTCACATATAATACATCTGGCGTCTGCAAAAGTGCCAATGCATTCATCCTGCCCAAGCGAGGCAAAGATTGCTGACAATTAGGTCTAATGCCAATAGTGATAAAATAGCAATAATAAAAAATAATAAAAAAGGCTCTATTAATTACTACTCGTTACGAGTCCACTGAGCAATGTATGACAACGCTTGTTTTTGGCATTTTGAAGTGAAATCGTGTAGGATACGCTGTACTGTGAAATTGTGGACGACACACGAGAGTCAAAGACATAGTAGGCTCTTCATCTTGCAATATCGGCTAAAGACAACATATGCATGGGTCAGTGGTGGCTCCAGGATTTGGCAAGTGGGGGGCGTTGGGGTGGCAACTTCTAATCATGGGGGCCAACCATTTGTTGTTTAATGTATGTAGCATTAAGTATAGGGTCCCAACTGGGGGGCCACAGGAGGGCCAGGCACTCAATAGGGGGCACGGGCCCCCCTGGCTCCCCCGGTGGAGCCGCCATTGGCATAGGTCACGATGAAAGCTGCTTAAGAGTCCTAGACTGAAACAAGCAGCATGATAACTTTATTTTCAAAGTGTTTGTTTTCCCTGGACAGGATGTTGAATATGGTTACATGGAAAACGTGAAATTTGACGGTAAGATCATGCATTTATTTTGTTAGACCGGAATTAAACATAGGATCCAAATAGTTACCACGTAGTATTGTATAAGGGGCAGAGAGTTACCAGAGTGGTAGCATCGTTTTGACGACAGAGCAGGAGGTCGTGGGTTCGAGACCCGCAGGAGCCCTAAGGTCGATTCAGCCTTACTCGCTAGAGGGCGGTGGTAAAATGAGTGGTGGTAAAGGGCTGCGATAAGTCAATCAGGTACGCAACGCTATATATGCACTAACACCGTATCCGTGGTATTACACGCCTGGCTGAGGGCTCTAGCAACGGAGATCAGCACCGCCATATGAGCCCGTGAGGCACGGGAAAGATTTTGAAATTTTTATATCGTATATATATATATATATTACTACGGTTCGGATCAACTTTACCGCTCAGTCTACTGTGATTTCACTATATATATATATATATATATATATATAATATTTAAGAATTCTCTTATTAATGTTAGCCTATGTGTCTATATATATATATATATATATATATATATATATATATATATATATAGCACATGTTGTCGCATACTCAATTATCAAGAAATGCAGCAGTTTAATGTTTTCAATTGCTTCCTGCTGTCATATTTCAGTAAAAAATTGACTTCTATAGAAATATTTAATGTTGAAGTTTCTGTTCAGTACCATACAAGAGACATTGCTGAATTTTTTTCTACCTAAATTTTAGATTCAAAATCTAGCAAAGTCGTTCCGCTATTGCAAAGAAAATCGCATTTTAAAAATTCATTGCGTTCTGTAAGTCAAAAATTACTTGTATTGACTATCAAGTAGTTAATTTCAAAATTATCGCTCTATAATATAATCAGAGTTTGATGAGAAATGTAAATAATCCATCATAACCATTTTCATTCACAGATGTTTTAAAGACATCGGCTTGTGATTGCTCGGATCTACTAAACAGAACGACAAGCGGTTTGTACAGGATCAACATTAACTACGGTTCGGTTCAACTTTACCGCTCAGTCTACTGTGATTTCACTTATCCTGGACAGAGCTGGCTGGTCAGTATGGATTCCGAGCTGCCTGCTTTTAAGCTTATTCTTAAAGCGAAATTGTTTAAATGCATGGGTCTACAAATTTTAAATGAAAACACTAAATTGTCTCCTGTTTAGGGCCTATATGATAATATTTAAGAATTCTCTTATTAATGTTATGTGTATTTGTGTTCTGTACGTACACGTTGAGTCAAAATAAAACGTTACCTAGTTATATAAATAATATTATGTATGGTAACGTTTTATTCTGACTCACCGTTTATTATGCATTCCGCCACAGTCTTGTCTGTGCCGGTTCCAAGCCTGGGTAAAAGAGGAGCGTTGGACAAGGGGTGCAGATATCTTGTCCGTAAAAACCGAAAGAGATGGACCTGGACGTCTGAGAATGAGATGGATTGACCAGCTCCAGTAACAAATTAGCTACACTCCTGCCTGCCTCCCTCTGGCATCAAGCCATCACACGTAGCAATGGTCAAACGGTGACGCTACGATCCTCGCTGGCTATACGCGCTGATTCTGATATAATTAATTGAATAAAATTAACGTTTTCATTTCATGTTACATTGTCCGAGAAGATTATTTTCGATACCTCGCCAACATGACTTCAACAACGATTATTATGGAGCTTTTCGATTTATTTTGACCGACTGTGAGATGTAGAATTGCTTCAAACGATCATTTGCAGATTGCCAAGTCAGCACAATCATCGCAGTCATCACAATTGTCGCCGTCGTCACTGACATTCGCTGTCCTTCAATAGTTAATATGCTGAAGTTATGAATAGCTGCATTCGATTCAATACCGCATAAGTAAACGATAATTTTATTCTTTTTGATCATCATTTTAAATTTTCTCTTTTTAGGTGTTTCAAAGGCGCATAGATGGAAGCGAGAATTTCTATCGAACCTGGACAGAGTACGCTGATGGCTTTGGAAATTTACTCGGAGAATTTTGGCTCGGTCAGTCGGCTACCTAACAACCTCTCCATGTGTCCGATTGATTTAGAATGTGAATATCTACAAACGAATAGGCCTCCTGTTTGTCTATAGACGTGCACGATGGACAGTGGACGTTCTAAAATCGAAGCTTTGCATTTACTGGAGGAAATTATGTTTAAAATTATGCTTATTTTAAACTAGACGCAATCAGCATAGTTGACTTCTGCAGCATATGTGGTAGTAATACTGTAATACACTCGCAAAAGAGTGTAATGTTAATTACTACTATTAAGACAAACATTGATGAATCTCCATTTGACACATATAATACACAGCAAGAAATGATCCAAGAGTGGGCAGAATAAACACGGTCGATCAGTGAGTATACCGTAGCATGGTATGAAACCAGAGAAAACTGAAAGAACTGTATGATTAAGATAGCTTGTACCATTACTTATTGTACTGTAGATGCTAGAGGCTAATCAGGCTATTGACATTGTGGCCAATATTTATACGCCTATATTTCCGTCATGTCAATACTATCTAAATCAACTGATTATAAGTAATGCGATTCTAAGTAACTTTGATGTCTTACATCTACATAACTACATAAGTGCCGTTTCGCATATCATTCTTTTTTTTATTATACATCGAATTTTTAGGAAACGACGCTTTGGCCGTCCTCACGAATACCTTCGACTACAAACTGCGCTTTGAACTCGAAGATTTCGATGGACAGAAACGCTTTGCAGAGTATTCGACCTTCAAAGTAGCTTCATCGGCTGATAACTACAGACTGAACGTATCTGGATACAGAGGAGATGCAGGTAAAGTTTTCAGACATGAAAATGATCGAAGCTGTATTGCTTACTTTGCCTAAAATCTTTTCTTAGGAATATATAATTCTTTCATCGCCACCGTTGCTACTTATCTTAAAACAGCACGACGATAACGATAGCAATAGGGCTTCCATCAGTAGGCCTACAATTGTAGGCTACATATACAGATTGACGATCAATTTGTTGGTTAGGCCACAGCAAAATAGTTTTTTTGCTTTATGCATTGGAGGACATTTCGGTTCCTAATGTCTGCAGTGACATCGTCAAATATGGATGATTATTCAAAATAATTATTGCACGGAAAGAAGTGACTTGTTCAGTCCAACAGTCGTATTATTGAAATTAGACTTTGGACTAATTTCGACTTGACATAGGCTATTCACGTTTTCGCTCAGAAACCTAGTTAGATCCGTTTAAAGTGTAGACTAGCCTTATAATTAATTAACCAAATTTCTACAGCGCTTGTATAAGTCGCATTAATAAAAACTGACTTTTTCTCATCATCGATCTCTTTCTGTTGATTCACGTGCGCTTGTGACCAAACAACTATTGTACGTGTTTTGATAGTCATGTGCAACTGCTGTATCGGATATTTACTATAGCGGTCCTTCTTCCCTTCTATAGGCAGATAGCTGCAATAGCCTCACTGTTTATCGCGACTAAGTTCAGCGAACCTTGACACATTGCACAGACCATTTTTTGACCTCCACTCCGTGATTACCTAAGAAATGAAATCTCTCACCGCTCGAGTATTGAACCCTGGCCGATTAAATATCTCCCGGTTTCAGAGCTAACGCCCTCTGCCTGTGGCTCTTGGTCTTTTAACGATTACGTACCCCTGAAACAAGTACAGGAGAGCGAAGTACCCATATAAGCGTACCTTATCTCAGGACAAAAGTTTGTGCTCGCAATATATTGAATATAATTATAAACTGCGATAAACATCTGTCGCAGATTGTGCACTTAAGCCAGAAAGTGGGAGGTTTCTTAGAATATATAATTTAGTACAAAATTTCTACAGTATTTGCATAGTATGCAGGGTAAGTTGTAGTAAAGTCTTTAAACAGACCTCACTTCCGGATTATTCAGTACCCCAAACGTCCCTCAAATACCCCAAAAGGGTACGAGTACCACAGGTTGAGAATCACTGCTCTATACCGAGACAGCTATCGAGGCCAGCAGAATTTTAGTAATAAAATTTGGGTAATCAAAGACATCGCTTGTTTCTGAGAGGGTCGCTGGGTTGAAAAAGTTTGAGTACCACTGGTGTAAATTATTACGACTACAGCTCGGCCAATCGCTCGCTGGTCGAAGAAGTGTGCTCAGCGAGATTTGCTCTTAGACTTAGCCAATTGGTCTTTGCCACTCTTTGGTGTGCAGATGCTTCTGAGCATTACGAAGTGGCGCTATATAAGTTTTAGATTAGATCTTTAAAATGATCATTCAACTGAATTATTATGGTACAAGAGATTCTGTTGTTCTCTTCAATGGTTGTCACCGTTGCAGGATTCTATGTTTACACTGAGAAATCAGAAGCAATTCTTAGATCATTGTTAATTTTTTGCACGTTTTATGAAAGACGATCTAGGCTAATGTGCGTAAGATTTGTAGAATAAACAAATGTCGTTTGTTTAATCGCAGGAGACAGTTTCTCTTATCATAACGGATCTCAGTTCAGCACCAAGGATGTCGATCATGACAACAGGCCAACTGACAGCTGTGCTCAGGCATATCATGGCGCCTGGTGGTATAAAAACTGTCACGTCTCAAACCTCAACGGTCTTTATCTGCGTGGAAGTCATTCGTCACACGCAGTTGGCGTCGATTGGTGTACATTTCAAGGCTTCTACTATTCACTGAAGTTCACCGAAATGAAAATCGCTCGCGTGTAGGTTTTCCTTTCTCCGCCAACTGGCTGCATCAAAGAGAGGAACAATCCAGATATTCTGAAAGACATAATCTTGAAAATAACTAACGTTGACGCTAAGAAAATACAATTACAAACAGGCCCTTATGAAGTGGGGTTACAGAGGATGCGGTTGCACCCCTGGAAAAAATTAGCAGGTGCGCCGCACCCCCTGGAAGATGAGGCTGTTTTTCCTGTCATGATTTTAAAAAGAAGGTGATAAAAGGGCGATGACTTTTTGCTAGTCAGGACTTTTAAAACAGAACAAAGATGACGACCTTTTTCTGCTTGTCAAGATCAGGACTTTTAACTTGAAAAAACTGCACCCCCTGGGCAAAAATTCGTTCCGACGTGCCTGATTACAAATGAAAAATAATTCAACAATGAAATAATATTCTAGCAGTTTGTCTTCGTGAAAGATTCACTTTTAGTTGTGACACTCACTTGCACAGTTGTCGTTTTAGAAAGATTGTTCATTAAGTCTTGATGCCAATTGTCAAACATGACAGTCAGTCATTGCATTGAAAAATAAAATCGTCTAGCACATTTATTTTCGCCACGGTTTAGTCTTTTTCAATGTCAAATTCTTGATTTATTAAGAATGCCTTTTAACGGCGAAGTTTCGATTTGAAATGAGCGTTAATAATAAAAACCAATGAAGGCACGAGAGCAAATTGTTTATCATCTGTTTTTCAAACGCGTGGGAATATAAAGGCTCTATGCAAGTGACCTGAGGCTTTTTGGGAGATCAGACGGGACAATCTGGAGAAGCGCGCTCTTGGGAATAGAAGGGATTGTTATATTGGGAAAATCTGACGATCTGAGGGTCCCAGTTCATCCTGCTCTTACGTTGTCAGTTTCTATCTTAGAGTCAGTGCTGCTTTTCTGTGGGAACGAACGGGAACGGCGTTCCCACATCTTTTTTGCCAGATTCATTAAAATCTAGCCTATATGCCAGTGATGGGCACAAATTTTTATCCGAGGGCCGCAAAAGTGTCTGCGATGAAAGCCGAGGGCCGCACACAAATAATTTTTCGGCATTTATAATTGAATTTTTAAATAGTTTCCAAAACGACTTTAACTCAATGTATTATATACGGTGCAGTATAAGTAATTATTAATAAGCCAAGTCTGAAGAAAAGTTAGTAAATATTAAAAGCGTTATTTCTAGTTAACAATCAAGTGCTTAAGTGTAAATCCAATTTGAATGCTGTATTTCCCATTAAGGAGTTGTCAAGTGTTTCATATGCTTTAGAGGGCCACACATTAATGTAGTATCTCCCAATGTCGGAGGGGGGCCGCACAAAAGACCTTCGAGGGCCGCATGTGGCCCGGGGGCCGCACTTTGCCCATCCCTGCTATATGCAATACTGTGTGGTTTACTTACAATCGGTTCTTTTTTCAGTGAAAACGCATGTTAAGAGCGTAAACTACAGTGTTAAAACATCTAGCTACATTGTATAGAAATCAGACATGGGTCAATTACGTTCTAAGCAATTACAATTACATTACAATTATAAGGATTTTTGTCAATTACAATAACAATTACAATTACAGACAATTACATTGGGATCAATTACAATTACAATTACAAATGTGTCAATTACAATTACTTTTCATTCCTCTTTCTGCTTCTTTTAATAAACTTAACTGTCTAAAATAATTATCATAAATTAGTTCAACAAAGTCATATGCTACGGCCGATTTCAAAAACCGTAACACAAAGTTTCACAAACGTGCGAATGAGTAAACAAATTCGAAGTAGCCTTTTTCGAGCATGACACTAATTCACCACACAACCGGCACTTCACTTTAACATTTGCATTGGAAACAGCATTATTAAAGTCATCAGACTTTTCAAAATAATTCCATATTACTCCTGCTTGATTTACGCTCATCTTTACTGGCATTAAACTTTTATTCACAAAAAAGCGCAACCGCAGAACACAGGAAGTAGACAAATGATAAGCTGGTTCCCTTCCAATTTGAAAGGCAGTAAAAAGTAAATAAGTAAATTTTGCATGGCAACTGGCAGAGCAGTGAGTCCATTTACCAATAACCGCTGTGCTTTGACAATTCACTAACCATCCAATGTATTCACTGCGATACATTCATAGACTGACAAGACTTCAGCTCATACATGCTAATACGCTATTAGAACTTATAAAACTAACATTCCTGTAACTGAGTAAAACAATTACAATAGCTCAATTACAATTACAATTACATACAAGACAATTACAATTACAATTACTTGTAATTGAACTTTCCAGAGATCAATTACAATTACAATTACATTGGCCAAATGTAATTAATTACAATTGAATTACAATTATAATTGTAATTGACCCATGTCTGATAGAAATATACCAAGTACTGTTATTCTACTAGTATCTATGGCATGCTTCTTACGAAAAAACAGATGTGAACTGCTTTCTAAAACTTTTTTTCTAGAAAATGTCTTGCTTAGAGTTACCAGGTATATAGCAACCAGGTTGCACTATATAAACAGTGTCGCACATTTCATTGTTTAAATTTTGTTCACCAGTGTTATCGATACATGGATCTACTTTACAATATACGCTATTCATTGTTCCGCATCCGTGTTATCGTTACCTTCAATCGTCGGCGTGCTTCGAACTGAAGACCTCGATCTACCCGACGGGGACATACTCACGCGGGGTGTAAATTATCGGTATCCTGAATTCGTCCTTGTCCATGCTTTCAACCCCTAACGTTTTAATATATCCAGCAAGACATTCGGCTTAGTCGACGAAGGATTACAAGTTCGTAGTAGGTCTAGTTGTAGTAGTAATAGTAGTAGTTGTTGTTTTTGTTGTTGCAGTCAGTAGTTTTTTCAGTGGAAACGCACACGGGTACGACTACTAGTAGTGGTATTAGTGCCATAATAGTAGTAGTGGTAGTAGGGGTAGTAGTAGTAGTAGTAGTAGTCTACTACTACTACTATTAGTAGTAGTAGTAGTAGTAGTAGTAGTAGTAGTAGTAGTACTAGTAGTAGTAGTAGTAGTAGTAGTAGTAGTAGCAGTGCTTTTTCTAGGAAAAAAGGTTTGGGAACCCACCCTTTTTTACTCGTCAACAAAACAGGTGTGGGAACGCTGTACCTGTACGTTCCCAAACACATTATTACATATCCATAATTATATATGCAATCTGGCAAAAAAGGTTTGGGAACGGCGTTCCCATGCGTTCCCACTGAAAAAAGCCCTGAGTAGTAGTAGTAGTAGTAGTAGTAGTAGTAGTAGTAGTAGTAGTAGTAGTAGTAGTAGTAGTAGTAGTAGTAGTAGTAGTAGTAGTAAATAGCAAGCCCAATAGTGTGCAATCGTTCAGTTAGGTGCCATCGCATATTTCAGGTATTCTTTTGCGTCTGTATCGTTGGAGATGGGAATGCTTTTCAGTTTATAGCGTAGGCCTTTTCTCATAAGAATAAAATTCCATTATATATTTTTTAAAATACTGACTGCATGGCATTATCAATGCTGTGATGATCGTAAATAATAACAATGATACATTTAAAAGATTATGGTTAACAATATAGAATGTCGTGCATTAATCGGTGATCTATTATTATTATTATTATCAGACAACTTCTATAGCGCAGTAAGCATAGCTTAGGCTAAAAACAAGAGCGCTTTGACACGTGTCACTTATATGCGATGTTAAATAAGTGTGTTTTTAGGTTCGTTCTGAAAGTCTCAACAGAGTCAGAATTAGTCACACAGTCTGGCAGAGAGTTCCACAGGAGCGGGTTGCCCCGCCTGACCGATCGTTCACCGAACTTAGAGGTCTTGGATGGAGCAGGGACGAGCAGCTGGACCCGACTTCCAGACCGTAGCTGCGATCGTCGTTCGTTCACCGTTGATCGTTGTATCAGCGTGGCTAGGTAGTCGGGGCAGAAGGGATCGTATAAAGCTCGATGAGTGAGCCAGCAACGCTTATAAACGATTCGTTCCTGGACTCGAAGCCAGTGAAGGCGGTCTCGCAACAGCGGCGTGACGTGCTCGCACCAGCGGCTTCGAAAGACTAGCCGTGCAGATAGGTTTAGCACCGACTGTAAACGATTTAACTGACGCTCCGGAAGACCGAATAATAAACTATTGCAGTAGTCGATCCTTGACAGTATTAGTGCCCGTACGAGCTGTGAGGCTGCCTGCGCTGGTATGTACTGTCGAATCGTCTTGATCCTTCGCAGTTGGTGGTGACAGCAGCGGATCATGCTGCTGATATGCGCTTCGAAGGACAGGATCTCGTCTATTTGGACTCCCAATAGACGTATCGTCGACGACGGGGCGATGACGGCGTCACCTACTACGAACGGGGTCCGACTAATGAGGTGCTGCCTTCGTGGAGTGCAGAGCCATAGGAATTCCGTCTTCTCAGGGTTTAAAGCGAGTCGATTCGCAGCGGTCCACTCAGCAATGGCTGATATGCAATCAGTGATTCGCGCGCGTAGTCGCTCGGTGTCGGAAGGCAGGCATGAGGAGTATATCTGTCCGTCATCAGCGTAGCTATGTGACTCCAGACCGAAGGCTTCTGTAATCTGTCTGATGTCAGCAATGTATAGGATGAAGATCTATAACCAGTCGAATCGTAAACCCCTTGTTCGTATCCAATAAGACATATCGATTTCTCCATTTCCGAATAAATTTTGGTCTCACCGACATAACTTCAGTATTGAAGAAAACTTATTGCGGTAAATGTCTGTGTCCATAACGTTGAATCATTTCGCTTTAACTGCCATCGCTAGTATCCAGTGGCGTATTTAGGGGGTATGCTCCCGATCCATAGCATACCTCTTTGGTCTTTGGTCTTTCCCTTCGGTTGCACTTAAAGACTGTTGGACCGACGATTGAACAGTTGTAGTAAATTTACGGTCAGTACTTTGCAGGTGGTATTATTAATAAACTTAAACTGTATTATATTACAGAGCATAGAATAAAAGCTATTTTTCGAACTTCTTAATAATCGGTATCGACTGATTTTTGTCCCAGCGACCGATTAATCGGGTTTTGCGTTCAATAATCGGCGCCGCCCGATAAACGGTCGATTATCGCACAACCATTCATGTTGCTATTGAAATTCAAGAAATTAATACGAAAGCAGAGAAAAAGAAACAAGTAAAAGCCAAAGTTAAACTTTTAATGAAGAGAGGTTGTGAGATTCTCAGTGCACAAACTTCACTGCAACAATCTTGATTTCTAAAAACGAATAGAAAGATCAAGAATCATAACCGAGAGAGATTGGCGGCAACTGGTACTCAGTGTTTATTCTAGACCCTGTCTGAAAGGAATTCCCTCCAAGTTTCAAATTTTACCCAAATTTTTGACATTTCGGCAGGCAGTATGACCTCACAATTTGTGTTACCCTCAAAATGTTAAACTCACCCCCGATGTCTGAGTGGCTAGAATAAACACTGATTGGTACTAGTGCCAGCTGCTGTTTAGTGACAGTATCTATGAGGACGAAATGTACTTTTTCTTGTCACTGATACTGCTGCTGGCCTGAAGGGAGGGTATCCGTCATTCATCAAAAACATGGCTGCTGCCCGGCATTCTTTAATCGCTGAGGCTCAAAGAACAGATTACTGCTGTGGTACCTCCAGATGTGGTACCGAAGCAGTCTGTCTTGTCAGTCTGTCTGTCTGTCTTGCAAACAGCAAATATTTTAGCAAGTAGACTGAGTAGAGGGTAGCTCACTAATTCTGCCATTTATACTGTAATGCAGCTACTGGCTCTGATTCCTGATGCAAAGTCATTTCAACCAAATATATTTGATAGTAAGAAATTATTTAGAACACTTCACTCATATTTCAATATAGCTCAAACACAGTACCAGCAATAGAAGCTACAGCTGGTCTTAGGACAATATGTTCAACTCAGTAATGAACAAAGAACTTTAGACATCAATAATCGGCAATCGGACGATTGTTTGAGGCCGATAATCGGCCGCTGATATCGGTGAAAGGCACAGTAGATTGGACAGTAGAAGGCGATGTGCGATTTACATACAGTAGGTAGCATATGCAAACAGTCATACAAGCAGACATTTGGGAGAACATTAGACAAAAGATGCGCAGGCGTCAAAAAGGATAGGTGCGCTGTCATTGATATCTTTCACATTAGAATATCTCGAGATGTGAGGCAGCCATAAATAAATGATATCATTTTGAAAGTGACTAGCGCATTCCTTTCAACACCCGCACCAGTTCATCCACAATGGTTGCCAACGCAATCTACGTCCGTTTCCGATATTAGCCAGAGCGGCGCTTTTTGGCATTTTCCTTTCCGAGTCGATTTTCGGGAACGAATAACAAATCATGTTTAGAACCAACTCCTTGACAACTATTCATGACGCCTAGACAGTGCAACAGGTGAATCGGCGCCCACTGAATCCCGTCCAAACAGTCGGGCAGATAGGTCTATGTCTTCACTGAAGTCAGAATACACGTAGATTGAGAGTTGACGAATAATAACTAGATTAAATACAAACTCTCACAGAGCTTTTTCAGTCGATCTATTAGAAATAGCGCAGTGTCAAATGAAGATGAAACTCCTGAAGGAAATCTTCATCTTATTGAAGATTGTTCTGATGTACAAAGACATGAATGCAGATTTTATTAAAAAATCGACGGCGTTTTCGGTAAATACGGAGGATGCCTGTGTGCTGTTGCATCGCCGACTCAGAGACGTCCAGTCACCACCAACTCTGTCACTGCATGTTTTCTAACCACAACAGGAAAAGAAAGAGACTTTGGGGTAATCATCCATAGAAGTATGAATCCATCTCATCAATGCATGGATGCAGCAAAAAACAAAAACCAAAGGATGGAAATGATGAAAAGGACAATAGTGAGTTAAGACAAAGATATAATCATAAAACTTATATAAATCATTTGTTCGGCCTCGCCTAGAATACTGTGTTCAGGCATGGAATCCATTGTTGAAAAAAAGATATAGAGCCTTCAGAAAAAGTGCAAAGACGAGCAACGAAGATGGCCAATGGGTGCCATAATTTAAAGTTAAAGTTAAAGACGCACAAGTTAAAGACGCACCTATTCAACATCTCGTTTGCCCGTTTATTGTAAGCACCCATGACTTTGGCCCTTGCTATGTTACGGCGCTATATAAATTGTCATGAACAATAACAATAACAATTTAAGCTACGAAAAAAGACTTCAATATTGTGGACTGACAACAATAGAAAGGAGAAGAGAGAGAGGGGGGATTTGATAAAAACATACAAAATAATGACTGGGAAAGTACATGTGCTATACGATTGATTCTTCACATTGGCACACTATAGCAGCACAAGAGGCCACAAGATATCAATAGGCACAACTGAGCATGTAAGCATTAGGTGTTGTGCCATTGGTATCCTCGGCATCAGAATCTGTCGAAACTCGTTGTCCTCAAAAACTACGTTTCGCTATATTAAAATTCAGAGGCGGATTTAAGGGGGTGCAGGGGGTACAGATGTCCCCGGTTGCCGAGGTGAGGGGTGCAAAAATTCGTTTAAGGTAGGGAGCTCCGCTACGGGTGATGACTGTTTTGCTTGTCAAAGTTGAGTAAAGGGGCGCCAAATGGGCAGAGCGGCGTCCTTTTTTGGCTTCTTAGGAATTTCGTCAAGTTCAGGGAGCGCCGCCAGTATATTTTGTTCCCGGTCGCCGGACACCATAGCTCCGCCCCTGTTAAAACTGAATAACGTAGACATTCAGTAGTCATTTCAACATCCTAAATGGTTGCTATTGCACTACAGGGTTTCAACAGAGCCGACATGACTAGCGTTTCATTCAAGCCTCCGTTTCAGTGTTTGTTGTGACAGTGGTTCATATCCGAGTCAATTGTATGAAAAGAATATGAAATGATGTTTAGAAACATCTCCTTGGCTGCTGTTCATGTCGCCCATGGCAGACATACAGCAGGTGACTCTGGGCATATACAGCGCTCATCAGTCGGACAGAAATTCCTGTTCAGAACAGTCGCATATTCCGATTTGACCATAATCATCGAACTGCACTTTCTCAGTCAATCTCATAGAAGGAACGAAGTTTCAATCTAAGCATGAAACTACTAAAGGAAGTCAACTTATTCATGATTGTTCTGGTGGCGATGAACTTAGTCGTTCTAAAAAGTAAAACGTACAAAGGCGTTTTCGGCGACGGTGGAAGATGGTTGTGTGCTGTTGCATCGCCGACTCATAGCTATCCTATCACCAACAGCTGTGTACCTGAATGTACAAGAATCTGCATGTACTCTTCAGGCTGCATTGGTTTCAATGTCTACGATAACACCACCTGTGATTTGGTAACGTGTGAATCATTCAGTCGGTTTCTTGCTGTCGACTCCTGCAGAAGCTTTTTGGTAAATAATTATTTTCACTGGCAATCAGAAAATTTCTTGTCTGGATTTCACAGTTTGTACTTTATGATAAATGATGGTAGCATTCAGCTGAGCCGCTCATTGTATGTGTCCAGAATTGTCTCGAATGATCGCCATGTTTAACCATTCCTTCCACGCAGTGGCGGCTCCAGAATTTGGCAAGTGAGGTTGGGCCGTTTGGGTGCCAACTTCTAAGCGTGGAGGCCAATCATTTGTTGATAGTTATGTATTAGTGAGTATACAGCTGTAGGACCCCGATTAAAGGCTACTGTGGTAGACATTCAATATGGGGCACGAGTCCCCCGGACTCCGTGCGGATCCGCTTCCATATCCTGCCAAGCCTGCCAAGTTGGCGAAACAGTGTAGATCAGCCTCATATGACAATCCAATTCTATGGAATTCACTGCCTGAGAGAGAGAGAGAGAGAGAGAGAGAGAGAGAGAGAGAGAGAGAACTAAGGAGGCTAACTCTAATGCTTCACTTTGTAAAAATCTGACGACTCCTTTGTCTGACATCTCATTCAAGTGAAGTCTTTCGAAGAGCATTATTTTGCTTTTGGTTGTCGTCATCCTCGCGCGCAGCAAAAAGTGTCTCAGCAATTAATAAACGGTAGTGAAAAAGATAACACAAATAAGAAATAAGAAAAATAAGCTTTCCATAAATATTTTAAGACGTGCATTAGATATGCACCGTGAAATTGTGAAGGGGACACGAGAATTATAGTAAGGTCTTACTGTACAATCAATCAATACACTTCTATGGCGCCACTATCATGATGCCCAGGGCATCAGCCGATGGCGCTCCAAGTCCAAATAGAATTAGAGCCAAGTCAATCCGGAAGATCAGTCAGAACAATCAAACAACAATATTGCTAAAAATGCACAAGCGAGGATGGAAGCTGCTGAAGAGGGTTAGATCAAAGCACGAATAACGTCAATATTCTTAAATGCTTGCATTTGCATCGTTTTTGCATTAACAGGACGTTGAATATGGTTACATGTACATGCAAAACATGGAATTTGACGGTAAGCCATGTATTCGTATCCTACATCCAGTATAAAACATTGGCGTAAGGCAATTACTGTACTCTTTATTATTTTACATTTACCAATTGTTGTGGGATATCCACGATTATTGTTAATTTTTTTAAATAACTCGATCATTCACTTTTATAAAATCTGGTTTTCAGTGAAAAGTTGAGTTTCATATAACGTTTGCATACACAATTGTGTTTCTTATGACAAACAAGACGGATAAAAGATCTAAAACACTGATGGCTACCATCAAGCTAAGCCAGATGACATTTTTGGGGCACTTGATGAGGAAAGAGTGATTCGAGAACTTGGCAGTTACAGGCATGGTGGAGGGTAAAAGATCAAGAGGAAAACAAAGATCAAAATACACAGACAAACAAAGAGAGGGACTGGAGATGGAAAGCAACATCGAACTTCTGAGGAATACCAAAGATCGAGAAAAGTGGAAGTCTATGGTCGCCGACGCAGCAATGCATGGCACCTGAGAAGAATTACAAATAACAATATTACTGTCAGTGTTTTATCCAGACTTCATGCCTTTGGGAGGAATTAACTTGGCTGGAGAGGAAGAGACACAATTCAATGCAAAAATCTCTGTCAATGTTGGTATTTGGGGGATTTTGTGGTTTGGGGTGAATCTCCCCGTAACAGGCCTGAATAAAACATTGATTACTGTTGATAATTTTTGACTTAGGCCTATATACTTTGTTACATTTCTCTCTACCGACATTTTACGGTTAAAATCCAGGAACTCATTCCGTCGTTTTAAAGACAATTATTATGTTTTAATTAGGTTTGTGAAGAAATGTAGGCCTATGTTATCTACCCTCGAGGGTATATTTTTATTCGCAGATGTTTCAATGTCATCGGCACGTGATTGTTCGGATCTGCGGACAAGCACACAACGAAGCGGCCTGTACTGGATCAGCGTTAACTATGGATCGGTTCATCTTTACCGCTCAGTCTACTGTGATTACACTGATCCTGGACAGAGCTGGCTGGTCAGTATAGATTCCAAGTTGCTTTAAACAGCATTTCATAAAGAACGATTAGCAATTAACTAATTTGCCTATGTATTCGTTCATGGGGACATCATTATCGCAATCGTTATCGTAATCGGCATTGACATCATCTTCATCTTGTTCTTAGTCATAATGTAGATGTCTTGAGGGCGGTGATAATTGAGTAGCAGTCGTGGATGTGAAGGTAAAACGCCGGTCTGGAGAAGGAAATGCAAACTACTCCAGGTTAATTAATGGCTTTAGCTACCTGCGTCGCTGCTTGCCTGACACCGGAGATCAGCGCCGGGCATAACGCCCGAAATCGAGTATGGGCGAGCCCTTTTTTAACCTTTATTGTATGCTTATCGCCAATTCAACAGAGATGTAGTACTTGGTACTTGTACTTGTACTCGAGTTGTACTCGAGTACAAATTTTTAGTACTTGTACTTGTACTTGTACTCGGAGGCCAGGTACTTGTACTTGTACTTGTACTCGGAGTTTTAGGAATGCAAGTACTTGTACTTGTACTTGTACTCGGAGGCCAGGTACTTGTACTTGTACTTGAAGCATTGTGTACTTGCTACATCTCTGGCTATATGTACTTCAATGGTACCAGTAATGCTGTTCCTTTAGGCTAATGACAAGCACATCCTCACAGATTTCCAAGTGCCTGGAACTCAACGATATTTATGATGAAGCCACTGATACCATCGTATTTTGGAACAGTGAGGTTAATAGAAAGGAGTTCAGCAGGCTGTATAATGCAGCCATTAATTAGAGACCTTAGTGTGCCTGCTTCTGGCGCACCAATTAAACGCGATCAAGCCAAGCTGGCTTGATCGCGAGACCGCATATAGGGTTAATATGCACCGATGCAAGACTATCATCTCTTTTTTTAGTGCAACTGTGATGATATTTAGATGCTAATAGTGTCAATTTTATTCGTGGCCGGACAAACTGTCTGAGGACAAAATGTCACGGACAAAATGTCATGTAGAAAATGTCTTGGGGACAAAATGTCAGCGGAAAAAATGTCAATGTCAAAAATGTTGTACTAGTACTTGGAGGCCAGGTACTTGTACTTGTACTTGTACTCGGAGGCCAGGTACTTGTACTTGTACTTGTACTCGGAGGCCAGGTACTTGTACTTGTACTTGTACTCAGAGGCCAGGTACTTGTACTTGTACTTGTACTCGGAGGCCAGGTACTTGTACTTGTACTCGGAGTTTTTGGAATGCAAGTACTTGTACTTGTACTTGTACTCGGAGGCCAGGTACTTGTACTTGTACTTGTACTTGAAGCATTGTGTACTTGCTACATCTCTGCAATTCAGCATCATCATTGACATTCGATGTCATTCAATATGCCTATGTAGTATTTTATTCGTTTCCAATATCGGTTTAAATGTTATTATTTTAAATAGGTTTTTCAAAGACGCAAAGATGGAAGCGAGGATTTCTATGGAACCTGGAAAGAGTACGCTGAAGGCTTCGGAAATCTAACCGGAGAATTTTGGCTCGGTCAGTTACAGCTTCTCAATGTGTTCGGTTGATTTAGATTCTGTACATTTACGGGCAACGGTACGGTATTATATACAAGTGGGCAACAGACATTAAGAAATTGAAATTTGGCATTTAATTAGGGGAATTATCTTTAAACTTAATTTCATTTAATACTAAGCACAGTAACAACTAGAGAGAACTTCTCCAACATATTCTAGTAGTAGGTAAGGGGCTGTCCATTAAATATGCCAACAATTTTTGGGCAATTTTTTACCCCCTCCCCTTGTCAACAACTGTCAACTTTCAGTGACACCCTATATTTATGTCAAAAACTTTTGACTCCCCCTCCCAAGATCAATGACAGGTCCCAGTAACAAGATTATTATTTTTTGCGGTGATGACCATTTTTCCCCTTTTTTGCTCATCGAGTGTCAAAACGTGGTGGTAATGACCTTTTTCCATGCTTTTTTCCATTATAATAAGTAGTATTCCATGAAATTTCATATTTTTTGTAAAAAGTTAAATCGTTGACGTCAGCTTCTCTTGACCCCCTCCCCCTGTCAACAACTGTCAAACTTTCTCAGACCTTCTCCCCCTATATTGTTGACGTAATTAATGGACAGCCCCTAAGGTCCACTGGTAATTGACTACTTCTACTGACGCTTTCAGCATGGGACTACATTATTCTAATTTGCTTTTGTGCAAAAATGCATTATATTATTTCCTCTCATCAGGTTTCTTAGTCATCCGGTTTTCTCTCTACAGCTTGAAATTATACTGCAGTGTTTCACAGTGTTTATATATTTATTACAAATGCAGATATGTCAATAACCAACTCACCTGTAAAAATGTACGTTCATATTTTTCTTGAGCTTAAAGGCATATGCCATCATATAAGATACAATATAGTATTTCACCCATTACATTGATTCCAAGCAGTTGAGCTTTCTTGCCCATAAACGAAATCAACTCTTTCAGTTTCACATATTACTCGTTTTTGTAAAATATCACATCGAATTGTTTAGGAAACGAAGTCTTGTACGCCCTGACGAATACACTCAAATACAAGCTGCGCATTGAACTCGAAGATTTCTATGGACAGAAACGCTTTGCAGAATATTCGACCTTCAAAGTAGCTTCATCGGCTTGTAACTATAAATTGACGGTATCTGGATACAGCGGAGATGCAGGTAAAGTTTTCAGACATGAAAATGATTGAAACTAGTTCTTACTTTTTCAATATCTTTGCTTCGAAGTAGATGTTTATGTCATCGCCACCGCGTTCTAAAAACATCATAAGAGCGAGTTATGTAATGTAATGTAATGCAACGGGGTATTTGTATTGCGGCTCTTCTGAAGACTCACTGAGAAGCAATCTCGCTGCGATTACTGCGTGTTGAAAAAAGATGAGCTTAAAGTCGCTTCAAAAAGGGGGTCATAGACAGTGGCGGTTCCACGTTGGGGATGACTGGGGGTGCATCCATCCACCAGTCCACAAAAAATAAAAATGCGTGTTTGGAGCCGTTGATAAATTTTCTGAGAAAAATTTTTGCTCCTGATTTTTGGAAAAATTTCGCGAATTTTTGTGGTTTTAAATTCAAATTGACTAATTTGACTTGTGTTACGTACCCTAAATATTTATATTGAAATAGATACGGCCGGTCTTGTAACCCAACGGCATTCAAATGTTACTTACCATGGCTACAATTGCAGCGGATGTGGTTCATAGGTTAAAACTTAAAGGCGCCCACACCATATGGTCCATGCCATCTTCCATCTAACTTCGAGCCCCCCCCCCGCACCCTGATCCAGTGGACATACCAGATCAAAGCTGGCATCCAAGACAGAACCCGACAAGTCTACGGTCAAATTGTAAAGGTGTTCGGGAGTTTGGACTACAGTAGGTGCCTATGTTCACTGATGATATATATTTATGGGCAAGTAATGTGAAAACCGAGACGGCAAAGCCGCAGAAGGATTCCTTTGGTCGCGGTATTCTTTCTAATTATTAGATCTAAACCTTTGAGGATTCACTTACACGAAGCGCGACTGCCCAGTCCGTAACCTCACACCGTGATTTATGGATCTTTCTCTGTGTAGGGCGGCTAGGGCCTACTCCACGGGAAAACCTCTCTGGTCATCCTCTGGCTAAACCATTTTTAGCTCCACCCATTCTTTTCCGGCTATTGCATCTAGCACGTCTCTGTCAGACGTCGTATTTAAACATTAGCCTCTCAAGGAGACAGGCAGAAAAACCGTTAAATCGTATCGCGTATGAGGTCAATGATGAGGCCTATGCATTTCACCGGAATTTATCAGTGGCTTAATGTAGATTAAAAAATATCATTTTAATGCAAAGTGCTGTGCTCTGAAATTTCTACGAAAAGGGAAAGTCTTTTATCCAAACAACAAGCAAGATATCAGAAAATTGCTGTGTGCCTAACTAAACAAATAAGTAGCAATTTATTTGGTATGTACAATTTATATATAATTCACTTACTTTATATATATATATCCTATATATAGGCCATATGGTATGTAATATTGCTATCTATAGGCCTATATATCCACACAATGGTCGAGCATATATAACTTCCTTTTTTCATCCCCCACCAAGAATTCCTGGAACCGCCACTGGTCATAGAATCCTCAGTTACTAAGTTACGTATCGTGGGATCAAGAAAATTCCAGAGGATATAAAGTAAAGGTAAAGGTACAACCCATAGGCCATCGCGGGCCCGTCGGGAACCGAAGGGTTAGCGCCTTCAGTCATATACGGCAACGGCTGAATGAGGGCGGATTGCCAGCCTTTCCCTCGCCGCCTTTCCTTCCACCGAGTTAATACCCGATGTACTCATTCACAGCTGAGTCGACTGGGGGCGCTTGGGGCAGAAACAACCGAAAAGTTTCTGCCGTGACCGGGAGTTGAACCACGGACCTCGGGATTGGCAGACCAGTGGCAGACCAGTGCGCTAACCACTGTTCCACCTGCGCACCCTGATGTGACCAACTGATTCAAAACCTCGTTTCAGTAACAAGGAGACTTGCTTGAGGAGACCTGGAGTTTGTAAACAGAAGACATGGTCGACCAGCGATATAGCTAAGAAGATGGAGTAGCTCTAACAGAAATGATAGAGCGGCAACAATGAGAGATGTTTACGGCGCTCTATAAATCGTCCTGTATAGATAGAAGAGAAAATCCAAGCTCTTTTCGTATCCTCAATCCCTTTCTGTCCTGTTTTGTGATCAAGTGGTCGAAGGAACACAAGACTGATTTCAATCATAACAGCCAATAGCGGGTTTAGAAAGTGTGTCCCACGACTTGTTAGCCTATCGGTCCACTTTAAAATGTTATGGCACGATAAATTCTGTTGTTCTCTTCATTGTTTGTCACAGTTGCATGATTCAATGTTTACACTGAGAAATCAGAAGCAATTCTTAGATCAATGTTAACTTTTTGCCGGTTTTACAAAGGATGATCTAGGATAAAGAGCGTAATATTTGTAGAATAAACAAATGTCGTTTATTCTATCGCAGGAGACAGTTTCTCTTATCATAATGGATTTCAGTTCACCACAAAAGATGCCGATAATGACAACAGTCCACAGAACTGTGCTCAGACATATCACGGCGCATGGTGGTACGACAGCTGTCATTTGTCAAATCTCAACGGTCTTTATCTGCATGGATATCATTCGTCGTACGCAGATGGCGTCGAATGGTATACATTTCAAGGACACCGCTACTCATTGAAGTTCACCGAGATGAAAATCGCTCGTGTGTAGATCACTTCTCTTCTCCGTAACTGTCTGCGCCAAAAAGGATCAACTGGTTGCGTCAAAGAAAGGAACAAGCCGAATATTCTGAAAGACAAAATCTTGAAAATAACTAACGTTGACACTAAGAAAATACAATTACAACTGGAAAATATAACTCAACAATGAAATAATATTCTAGCTGTTTGTTTTCGTGAAAGACTCACTTTTAGGCCTAGTTGTGCCACTCACTTGCACATTTATTGTTTAGATAGTTTCTTGATTAAGTCTTGCTTTGCATCGTGTTGATGACAATAATTGACAAATATGATTGCCATCCCGCACGTTGAAAAATAAAAAAAATCTTCTGGAAAAACTGGAAAAAATGGTCCCCTGCCAGTTTTTTAATCAACATTTCAAGAATAGAGAGCTTAAATATGGTATAAACCATGAATAACTGTATACCTGAACAAAAATATGTTGAATAATTATTCCACCATAAAATTTGTACAAATGACAAAAAATTCTAATAATCTAGTAATAATATTAAATAATGAAAAATAAAATAGATCTAGGTCTTATAGAAAAAATATTATACATGTTTATATAGTCAACACTATAATTCGCAGACATAAAGAATACAGAAATTTTATTCAAATATTTCCCATTTCAAAATACCAGTTAATTAAAAATGAAATTCAACGGCTACGGCGAAGCTAACTTTCACAAAAACTATATTAGGACTCCAACTGCAAGAGAATCATCATTGCTCTAACGACGGATCCGTTCCTCTGTCCAAGGTGGCCGCCAGGTTTCGCGCCGTCAACCTCGAGCTGATCGAGGATTTAAACGCGGGCCTTGATGTTGCAATCGGTTCGAGTTCTGACGTTCTCGACGGGCGTCACGTGACGCCGCTCGAAGTCGGCTACTTCCGGTTGTGTCGACTCCCCTTCCGGTCCGAAAAGTGACGTCAGCGTCGTCTTCGTCACGATCGATTCCCGCGTATCCTGCGGAAGAACGGAGAGTGAGTGGGGAGATGGTTACCAGCCTTCTATCTATTTATAAATTTGAATGTACGTACGTACAAATTCAATCGTGACCCCTCCTCCCATACGCTTCCGTCGCAAAATCGCCTAAATCTCAAACCCCCTTCCCCTCGGTGCGTACGTACTATATGGACGGCCTCTTAGCCTATCGGTCTACTTTAAAATGATCACTCATCTGAATTATTATGGCCAAAAATTCTGTTGTTCTCATCACTGACTGCAACAGTGACAGGATTCTATGTTTACGCTGAGAAATCAGAAGCAATTCTTAGATCAACGTTAATTTTATTTTTTGGCACGTTTTATGAAGGACGATTTAGTATAAAGTGCGTATTATTTGTAGAATAAACAACAGTGGTTTTCACACAGGCTTACTTAGCCTCCTAAACCACTTAAAATCACATTATTATTATTATTATTATTATTATTATTATTATTATTATTATTATTATTAAATGTCGTTTTTTATCGCAGGAGACAGTTTCTCTTATCATAATGGATATCCATTCAGCACAAAGGATGCCGACCATGACGTCTGGGCAGACAGCTGTGCTCAGACATTTTATGGCGCCTGGTGGTATAATGACTGTCATGCCTCAAATCTCAACGGTCTTTATCTGCGTGGAAATCATTCGTCATTTGCTGATGTAATGTAATGTAACAAGATATTTGTATAGCGCCTCTTCTGAAAGATCACTCCAGAAGCGCTTCCACAGCAAATTACTGTATATTAACAAAGAGATAAGTTTTAAGTCGTTTCAAAAAGAGGGCCATAGAATTAGGAGTTGCTAAGCCACGCATACTGGCGTCAAGAGCATTCCAAAGGATAGGGCCAACTGATTCAAAACCTCGCTTCAGGAACATGGAAGTTCGTGCTTGGGGCACACTGAGAAGACCATTGGTTGTGGACCGAAGACATGGCCGACCAGGGATAGAGCTAAGGGGATGGAGTAGCTCTGAAAGGTAAGATGGAGTGGCACCATAAAGAGAGAGTGCAACCACTCTCAACATACGAAACTCAACTCGAGCAGGATAAGGCAGCCAGTGTAAAATAGACGTCATATAATCACTAATGTGATCACGTCTTGTGACACCAGCAATCACCCTGGCTGCTGAACGAAGAACCATCTGGAGTTTATCAAGTCGCACCGATGGAAGACCAGCAAAAAGTGAACCACAGTAGTCAAGCCTTGAGCAAATAAATGCATGAATCAAAGTAGAAGCAGATGGCATGTCTAGTGTACGTCGAATCACTCTAAGCTGGCGGAGATGATAGAAGCAACTGCGACAAAGTGAGTTAATGTGATCCATAAAGGTTAACTCAGAGTCAAGAATTATACCAAGATCACGGACAGAGGAGGAGAAAGAGAGGCCGGGGAAGGCAGCCTGCACAGACATATGATCAATTTTTAAGAGCTGACCTCGAGTACCAAACCAGATGAGCTGAGTTTTAGCTGGATTAAGTAAAAGACGATTTGAGTGCATCCATGAATGAAGTAAGTCAGAGGCTTCAACAAATTCACGAGTGATCTGCAGCGCATTAGTGGGGCTGGAATGTGAATAGGCCTGATGGCGTCGAATGGCATGCATTTCAAGGATACTACTACTCATTGAAGTTCACCGAGATGCAAATTGCTCGTGTGTAGATCACTTCTCTTATCCGTAACTGTCTGCGCCAAAAAGGAGCAATGCAAATATTTTGAAACACAAAATCTAGATACTCTAACCGATGTTGACACTATAAGAACTTACAACTGCGAATAGAAGATAATTCAAAACTGAAACATTTCTCGCAGTTTGGTTTTGTGAAAAACTCACTTTTTATTGCGACACTCACTTGCAAATTAATTATTTACATAGATTGTTCATTAAATTTTGCTTTGCTTATTGTTGATGATAATTAATTGACAAACATGATTGCCATTCCGCACATTGAAAAAAAATCTTCTGGGGAAAATGCCCCCCAGTTTATTCCAATATTTCCCATTTAAAAATGTCAGTTAATTAAGAATGAAATTCAACGGCGAAGTTATATTTTAAAATGAGGGCTAGTAATCAATGAAGACAAGAGAACAGATTGTTCTTTCCTGCTTTTTCAAATGCCTTTGACTATTTAAAAAAAACGGAAGCAAAATGCGACGCAAAATTAACGGCTATGAGCACAAAATCTCCAAGATATCGTCATCAGCAGCAGCAGCAGCATCAGTGTTGGAGTTGCCGGGGTTGCAGTTGGGGGGTTGAACCCCACCCGCTAACTTTGCAACCTTCCCAAAAATCGCATACAGGGTACATGCAGTTTCTGTCGTTCACTGAATTTCAGTCCTCAACCCCTCAGCTCAAATTTCGTAACTCCAACACTGATCATCATCATCAGCAGCAGCAGCATCATTATCAGCATCAGCATCATATTGTCTGTCCTGGGACATGTTCAGGGCTTCTCATTGCTTCCATTCCTCTCTGACTCTGGGTCTTGCTTCTTCTTTGATCTCTGCATATGTTTAGTGATGCTGTTCATCTGTTTTCATCATCTAGTCCAATAGTATCTTCCTTGGTCTTCCTTTTGTCTTTCTTCCTCTTTCTTACGTCCTTCAATTAATGTTCCAAGTAAAGTTTCTCCTCCTTGCACGTGTCCAATCCAGTTCCTCCGTTTTCTTTTGATGGTTTTAATTAGAGATCTTTGTTATCCCACCCATTTGTAATAACTCTTCGTTTGATTTCTTATCTCGTCATTTCATATTTTTCGTCCTCCTCCATACAAGAGCGTAGCGAGGGAAAAGGTTAGAGGCGAACCGCCCCAGGCGGCACCAGCCATAGAGGCGGCATTTTCGGTTTTAAAAATCCAAAGAACAGACGTTCCTCTCTATGTCGCGCACATAAATCTGCGAACTTTTGTCTAAAGTCGTTGGTCATAGAGACCGGATGGACTGCATGGGAAGTAGAGCAAGATCCTCTTTGACAAGGGCAGCACTTTCTATTTTCGCCCCAGACGGCACTTTGCCTCGCTACGCCACTGCCTCCAAAGTCATATTTCGAATGCTTCCAGCTTTCGCATGCCCTTTTCCTCAAGGGTCCATGTTTTTGAAGCATATAGGGTTTCATATCAACTTTTTCATCAGTCTCTTCTGTAGTTCCATATTTAATCCGCCTCTTACCAGTTCCCTTCTGTCCAAAACAGCTGGTTTTCCCATCGCTATTCTTCTGTTTATCTCCTCCTGGCATCTGGCAATTCTGCTAGTAGGCTTTCAATGTTACAAAGTTGTATCACCTATTCCTGTACTGCTCCCGGGTGAATCTAGGTGGATTTTTATTCTGTGTTATTACCATGATTATTGTTTTTAGCTTGCTTATTTTCATGCCACATTGTTTTGATGATTATTTCATTTGTCCATCATTCTTGGTAGTTCTCTTTTGCTCTCTGACAGCATCGCCTGATATAGTCTGAAAACCGAATAGGTTTCCTTCCAATGTGTATTCCAGCTTCTTCTTCCTCTAGTGTTCCTCTTATTAGTTCCTCAATATAAATGTTGAATAACAACGGAGATAGTGGGCAACCCTGTCGTAATCTTCCTATTTCTCCATTATCTGAATTATCACTTCCAATCAGTGGCGTATTTAGGGTGTATGCTTCTGATCCATAGCATACCCCTTTGGTCTTTGGTCTTTGGTCCTTCCCTTCGGTTGCACCGCAAAATATTTTAAAATTTGTTTTAGAGCAGGGGTCTCAAACTCAAATTGCCCCGGGGGCCGCATGAGCGGCCGCAGTAACCCGAGGGCCGCAACGACAGAATTTTGTTACAATGTTAAAGTGTATAAAAAACTAAATAAGAACATAATCATAGTGTTTTACAAATTATATATATTTCAGACATTTTACGGGTTTTTTATTTTATTTTTAGTACAAAAATTTCACTAAATCGAATTTTTCTCTACATTAGACAACGCGACCACCTCCACTAGAACACCGGAAGTACGTGTATAATCACTAGATTCGAAAGACTACGAATAATTAGGTACTGTAAGTAAGAACTTATTAGGCCTATAGCTAAGATGGCATGAACGTTAAAAGACGTGGAGAGAAATATATACCATTTGCAGATGGAAAATTTGTTAAAATCCCAAAATGCATAGCGGGGCGCATAAAATGCCCTAGCGGGCCGCATGCGGCCCGCGGGCCGTGTGTTTGAGACCCATGTTTTAGAAGATATTTCCTTCCTAACTTAATTTGGTCAATTAGAAAAAAATGTAATAAAGTGAAGGAAACTTTAAGAAAGTATGCGTTCCATAATATAATTAATAATTATTAATAAAATTAAAATGAATGTTATTGCAGAACGTAGAATACAAGTTATTTTTCGAGCTTCTTAAATTTCAGCATACCCCGTTAAGCCTTTCTAAATACGACCATGCTTCCGATCCATATTTGTATTGTTTGTCCCATGTAAAAATTTCTAGTCATCCTGCCTGTCGCTTCAATCAGCTCCTAGTCTCTTCAGTGCTTTGAATAATTTAGTGCATTTCTTGCAATATAAATAATTTATTTGTCTGCATTCGATCGAATGCCTTCTCGTAGTCAACAAAACATACATTCGTCTTGTGCCTTAGCCTTGTTTACTGCGCAAGAGAAATTGAGCAGGTTGGGGCGGCACTTTTTCAGGAGCCATGGGCGGCACAAGACCACGCTACGCCACTGACCACTACTGTACTATTTCCCAAACCACTGTATAAATTTACGAGATTTTACTTGCATACTAACATCAACCAAATTGTCAAGAAAGAAGTCAACGTGTGAAAGAAGGAAGTGCATCATCAATTACAGATTTGCTCATACAGCCTCAAAGTCAAATATGAGTTCCTTTACCAACTAGAAAGATGCTCGCTTCGCTCGCAGTGCATGATAATACTAATATCTATCCAAATCGCGCAATGCTCGTTTCGCTCGCTTCGCTTGCAGTGCAGGCTCGCTTCGGTCGCTTCGCTCTACGCAACGAATATTCCAGTACGACCGATCAGAACGCTCACCCAGCCCACCAATCAGAACGCTTGAAGGTAACAGACATACAGAGGAAGGATTTTAATATTATTGATTCTTTGTAGCTTTCTGACTTCCGGGTTATTAGAAATCCATTAAGAAACAGCAGTATATTATGTAACCACTTGGCATACCCAATCAGTATGCCAATAACTTTAAAATCACCACAAATTTATCACCAAAATTTCGTCTATTTGATTAATTTCGAAATATTTCTCGAGTTTTCAAAGATTGTTTAATATCTGTACCATGGAATATTGGCCCTGAAGGTCCTGAGCTGCCATTATGTAGAAGAACTGTCCTAACATTAAGTTAATTTAAGGACTGGTTTTTCTTTGAAGCGTCTATGAATATGAGCCATTCATCAACTTTGCGATCATTGGCCTATCCAAGTTGATGCATAAGTCCTTCAATATCCAAAGAATGGTCGCAGCAATCAGTGGATAGAGTAACTCTGAGAGGTTAGAGAGGCAGTTCAGATTAGACGCAGTGCAACTGACAGCACGACAACTGGTCTGACAGTTACCATGGGCGCCAGAGTCTGATTCTGCCGAGGAAGAGAACCGCATTAGCCTGTAGCAAACTCCGCTCAAATTGGTTTCAGCGGATAAAGACAATACGCATAGAGACGCGCTGTTTGCATCGATGCAAACGGAAACAATAGAATTTTGACGAAGAATAAACATGATATTTAATTAGCTATAATTGTGTGCATTTCACAATATGCGCGCCCTCTGTCGAGAGAATGGCAGACAATACTTCAGAAATCAATAGCGTGAAAACATTAGGTGTTCTCTCATTAGTAGGGGCGGCGCTGGGTTTTGTTGGCTGGGTGGGTCTCATGCAACCTACACAACCAGAACCCGGCTCAGACTACCCCTCCCCTTCCAATCAAAATTTCTCTGCGGATTTGCACGATTTGCTTGTGTTTCTCTGCCCGAGGATGGGTGGATCCGGACCCGCGGACCCACCCCTCTAGCGCCGCCCCTGTCCATTAGTATCCTTGGCATCAGAATCTGTCGCGTTGTCATCATAAACTAAGTTTCGCTATTTTAAAAACTGAATAGCGTAGTCATGCAGTAGTCATTTCAACATTATAATTGGTTGTCATTGCACTACAAGGTTTAAACAGAGCCTACATGACTAGCGTTTCATTCAAGCTTCCGTTTCAGTGTTTGTTGTGACAGTGGTTCCTTTCAGAGTCGATTTTATGAAATGAATATGAAATGTTGTTTAGAAACATCTCCTTAGCTACTGTTTATGTCGCCCATGGCAGATAAACAGCGGTTGACTCTAAGCCTATACAGCGCTCATCAGTCGGACAGATATTCCTGTTCAGAGCAGTCGCAGATTCCGAATTGACCATAATCATCGAACTGCACTTTCTCAGTCGATCTCACAGGAGGAACGAAGTTTCAATCTAAGCATGAAAGTACTTAAGGAAGTCGACTTATTCATAATTCTTCTGGTGGCGATGAACTTAGTCGTTCTGAAAAGTAAAACGTACAAACGCGTTTTCGGTGACGGTGGAAGATGGCTGTGTGCTGTTGCATCGCCGACTCATAGCTATCCTATCACCAACAGCTGTGTACCTGAATGTACAAGAATCTGCATGTACTCTTCAGGATGCATTGCCTTCAATGTCTACGATAACACCACCTGTGATTTGGTAACGTGTGAATCATTCAGTCGGTTTCTTGCCGTCGACTCCTGCGGAGCCTTTTTGGTAAATAACTATTTTCACTGGCAACCAGATTATTTCTTGTCTGGATTTCACAGTTTGTACTGTATGATAAATGATGGTAGCATTCAGCTGAACCGCTCATTGTCTGTCTCCAGAATTGTCTCGAATGATCGCCATGTTTAACTATTCCTTCCACGCAGTGGCGGCTCCAGAATTTGGCAAGTGAGGTGGGGGCCGTTGAGGTGCCAATTTCCAAGCATGGGGCCAACCATTTGTTGATAGATAGGCCTATGTAGTAGTAAGTATAGGGACCCAACAAGAGGCTATACTGGGGTAGGCATTCAATAGGGGGCACGGGCTACGCGGACATCATGTGGAGCCGCCACTGCTTCACTTTCCAGCCAAGCATGCCAAGTTTGCATTAGATCAGCCTCATATGACAATCCATTTCCATAGAATTGACGGGCTGAGAGAGATAAAGTATGTGAGAGAGATAGAGAGAGAGAGAGAGGCGAGGCGAATACTAAAGAAAGCTAATTGTAAGGTTTCAATTAATAAAAATCGGGGCTAGGCATTCAATAGCGGGCACGGGTCCCTCGGACCCGATGTGGAGCCGCCACTACTTCCACATTCTGCCAAGCCTGCCAAGTTTGCGATAGATCAGCCTCAAATGACAATCCATTTATATTAGGGCTGTTGATTAATCGCCGTTAACGCATGCGATTAACGCGAAAAATTTTAACGCGATTAAAATTTTTAACGCCGATTAATTATTTTAACGCAAGGTATCGGTGATTCAATTTTTTAGCGCCGATTTTTATTTTAGCACAAGCTACCGCGATTAATTTCTTAAACGTAAAGAAATTGGTAAAATGGCGCAACAAGAACAACAGCGAAAACATAATTATGCTGAACTATTATTAGTTCAGTGGCCTAGCTGACAGACAATTTTGCGCTTGCGGTCAATTTGTAAAAACTTAAAATCGATTGTACGTGTTAGAGAGAAATTGAAATTCGTTAGTAATTAACGTTTCTTCGATTGGTACGAATCGTATATCTAGAATTTATAAATTTGCTTATCTATTATTATTATTATTATTATTATTATTATTATTATTATTATTATTATTATACGAACATTTCTATAGCGCAAATATTCGCAAAGCAGCAAATGCGCTATTGTCAGTTGCGAACCAGATCAAACAAACAAGAATGTCTTCAGTTGTTTTCTAAAAGAGAACAGTGAATCAGAGGAGCGCAATGTTGCTGGCAGACTGTCCCAAACGACCGGGCCGGCAACGGCCATGTTGCGGTCATCTAGTTTGCATAGAACAAACACTGAAATTGGTAAGAGAGCTTTTTCTATTTATCTGGAACTCTCCCCCTCTGGTTGTTAGATCTTCCAATAAACTGAGCATTTTCAGATCTAGGCTTAAAACACACCTCTTCCAATTAGCATTTCCTCCATGGTCTGTCTTGCTGTATCCCTCTGATTGATCTCTGTTATGAGACCTGGTCTTTGCGGATGGATTTGAAGTATCATCGATTGAACCCTTGAGTATTAGAAATGGTGCTATTGAAGTGCATAATTAGGCCCTATTATTATTATATTTCATAGAAATGAATTCGAAATAGGTCCAGAGTCTCAAGACCATTCTCGATGGGAAATTTGTCTTGAAGTCTAGCAAGGCGGTTGTGTGTAAATACTGCAAACTGCTGTTACAAACTCTGTTGAGCTCGATGAGGTTGTTTCACAGTCTCCAGACATAAAAAAGAAAAGAAGTGGCTACATGAGTTCTCGTCTGATTCTGAAGATGAACCTTTGGCTCAAAAGCCAAAAGATATGTTTAAAAGTGAAGTACATCGTTATCGCCTTGAACAGCAAGTCGACATGGATATGAGCCCTCTTCTATGGTGGAGTGAGCATGAACAAAGATATCCATCACTCTCCATACAGGCCTGAAAAATACCTGGCATCTTCAGCAACTACAGTCCCTTGAACGTTTGTTTTCATTATCAGGTCATGTTGTGAACAAGTAAAGAGCATCGCTTGAACCAAACAATGTGAATAAGCTCGTGTGTCTTTCTCACTGGTTGAAAAACCAAAGCAGTTAAAACTTTTAACTTTAAGTTTTTAAAGTTTTTACAGCTTCTTATAGTTTTTACATTTTATTCTGAGATTGATTTGGCAAAGACATCAGCATATATTAATTTAATATTAGCCTTATAAGGTTCATTTGATTGAACTATGACTTATTCGTTTGCTATTGAAATTATTAGACTCGCGATTGTTGACCTGTTAACCAGTTCATTCAAATACAATTTATTAAACTACAGACTATGAAGAAAAAATAAATGTCTGGTTTGCCAAATTCATACATTACATGACTAACAGGTACAAAGTGTAAAGAAAACATTCAAAAATTGCATTTTTTAATTAAGAGAAGATATTTGCAATTTATAAATTATGCGATTAAACAGCGATTAATTACGATTAAATATTTTAATCGTGCGATTAATTTCGATTAAAATTTTTAATCGCACAACAGCCCTAATTTATATGGAATTGACTGGCTGAGAGAGATACAGTGAAAGAGAGCGAGAGTGATGACTAACTAAGAAAGCTAACTCTAATGCATCATTTTAGTAAAAATCGTCACTTCTTTGTGTGACATCTCATTCAAGTGAAATTTTTTTAAGTGCACTTGTTTTTGGCCGTCGTCGTCATCTGCACGAGCAGCAAAAGTGTCTCAGAAATTAATAACAATAGTGAAAAAGATGACACAAATACGAAATAAGAAAAATAAGCTTGTCATAAATATTTTAAGATGTGCATTAGATATGCACCGTGAAATTGTGGAGGGGACATGAGAATCATAGTAAGGTCTTACTGTACAATCAATCAATCAATACACTTCTATGGCGCCACTATCATAATGCCCAGGGCATCAGCCGATGGCGCTCCAAGTCCAAATAGAATTAGAGCCAGGTCAAGCCAGAAGATCAGTCAGAACAATCAAACAACAATATTGCCAAAAATGCACAAGCGAGGATGAAAGCTGCTGAAGAGGGTTAGATCAAAGCACGTATAACGTCAATATTCTTAAATGCTTGCATTTGCATCGTTTTTGCATTAACAGGACGTTGAATATGGTTACATGCAAAAGATGGGATTTGACGGTAAGCCACATATATATTCGTATCCTAGATCGGGTATGAAACATTGGCGATAGACAATTATTTACTATCGGTTATCTCACACCGATCGCCGTCGGATACCCAATTATTTTAAATAACTCGATCATTTACTTTCATAAAATCTGGTTTCAATGAAAATTTGAGTTTCATATAACTTTTTCCATACTCAATTGTGTTTCTTATGACAAATAACAATAATTATGACTGTCAGAGTTTTATCCAGACCCCAGGCCTTTGGATGGAATTAATTTAACTTGGTTGGAGGGGAAGAGACACAGTTCAATGCAAAAATCTCTGTCAGTGCTGGGATTGGGGGGGGTGGTTGTGGTTTGGGGTGAATCGCCCCCTAACAGGCCTGGATAAAACACTGATTACTGTTGATAATTTTCGCCTTATATGCTTTGTTACATTTCTCTCTACCGATATTTTACGGCTAAAATCCAGGAAACTCATTCCATCATTTTATGGACAATTGTAATGTTTTCATTAAGTTTGGGAAGAATTGTATGAGATCTACTGAGGTGTTTTTATTCACAGATGTTTCCAAGGTAGCGGCACGCGATTGTTCGGATCTGTGGACATGCACAAAACCAAGCGGTGTGTACCAAGTCAGCATTAACAGTGGATCGGTTCAACTTAACCGCTCAGTCTATTGTGATTACACTGATCCTGGACAGAGCTGGCTGGTCAGTATAGATTCCCAGCTACTTCAATGAGCATTTCATAAAGAGCGATTAATGATTAACTAATTTACCTATATATTCGTTGATGGTGACATCATTATCACAATCGTTATCATAATCGACATTGTCATCATCTTCATCTTGTCCTTAGTCGTAATATAGATGTCTAGAGGGCGGTGGTAATCGAGTAGCAGTTGTGGATGCGAAGGTAAACGCGGGTCTGGAGAAAGCAATGGCAAACTACTCTAGATCGACGGCTTTAGCCACCTGCGTCGCTGCTTGCCCGACATCGATCAGCGCCGGCCCGACGCTCCAAATCGAGTATGGGCGAACCCTTTTTTAAAACCGCTATTCAATTGCATGCTTGTAGCCAATTCAACATCATCATTGACATTCGATGTTATTCAATATGCTTATGCAATATTTTATCCTTTTCCAATACCGGTTTTCAGTTTACTATCTTAAATAGGTTTTTCAAAGACGTAAAGATGGAAGCGAGGATTTCTATCGAACCTGGAAAGACTACGCTGTTGGTTTCGGAAATTTAACAGGAGAATTTTGGCTCGGTCAGTTCCAGCTTCTCAGTGTGTTCGGTTAATTTAGATTGTGAACATCTACCCAAAAATAAAATGCCCTCACCCACAGATCACAGGGTATCGATCTGTCATTTAAAAAATTTAACTGAAATGTAATTTCTAATTAAAATTTATAAAATTTAGGTTTGGCATTTAATGAAGGAAATTATCTTTAAATTATTTTCATTTCACCCTACGCACAATAACAACTAGAGGGAACTTCTCCAACATATTCTAGTAGTAGGTAAGGTCAGGGTCGGTTCCACGTTGGGAATGACTGTGGATGCATCCTCCCACCGGCCCACCAGAAATGTTTCTTTAATGGAAGATGATCGTATGGCCACTATGGTTATGGCGTTGATAAAGAGTTTATTATTATTATTATTATTATTATTATTATTATTATTATTAATATCATCATCATCATCATCATTGTCATCATCATCATCATCATTACGACACCTACAGGTACAACACCTATGGAGCTGAATGATTATGATGATGACGACGATGATGACGACGATGATGATGATGATGACAATTATTATTATTATTATTATTATTACCGGTACTATCATCATCACCATTACGACACCTACAGGTACAACACCCATAGAGCTGGATGATTACGATGTTGATAATGATGATGATGACGACGATGATGGTATTGATAATGATGGTCGGGTATACGCTATAACTGACTCCGCTATAACGAAGTTCTACTGTACTTAGAAATGGAAGAATTAAGTAGAATAAACAGCTACATTCGTCATCAACAAGAAGCAATACGCGAAAAATTGAACAATCTAGCTAAAAAAAATTGACGTGCAAATTAGTGCTACAACTTGGGAGAAAGTGTGTCTTTCACGATAGCAAACCATTAGAAAACTTATTTCATATTTGAGTCATTCTCCAACTACTGTGCAAGCTTAAGTTCTACACTCTGACGAATACTACAGTAGTTACAAGACCATCCGTTATTTTTACGATTTTGTCGTTCAGAATATAGTTGACAGTTGAAACAGTAAACGGATTCAAAGGCTATCTCGATAAACTAGGTTATTGAATGCAGATGGTTACATCAGTGGTTTTCACACAGGCTTACCTCCCTCCAAACCACTTAAAATCACATTATTATTATTATTATTAGTGGTAGTGGTAGTAGTGGTTGTGGTGGTGGTGGTGGTGGTGGTGGTGGTGGTGGTGGTGGTAGCAGTAGGTGGTGGTGGTGGTGGTGGTGGTGGTGGTGGTGGTGGTGGTGGTGGTGCAGTGGTGGTGTGGTGGTGGTAGTGGTAGTGGTGGTGGTGGTAGTGGTGGTAGTGGTAGTGGTGGTAGTAGTAGTGGTAGTAGTAGTAGTAGTAGTAGTAGTAGTAGCAGTAGTAGTAGTAGTAGTAGTAGTAGTAGTAGTAGTAGTAGTAGTAGTACTGTTGGATTGCTCCTTTCTTTTACGCAACCAGCTGCGGAAAAAGGAGATCTCTACACACGCGCAATTTTCATTTCGGTGAACTTCAATGAATAGTAGAAGCCTCGAAACGTTTTCCAGACGTCGCCCTCCCCGTATGACGAAGTGTTTCCGCGCAGGTAAAGACCGTTGAGATTCGAGGCGTAACAGGTCTTATACCACCAGGCACCACGATATTTCTGAGCACAGCTGTACGACATGGGATCATTATCGGCGTCTTTTGTGCTGAACTGATATCCACTGTGCTCAGAAAAACTGTCTCCTGCGTTACAATAATCAGAACAGATTTCTTCTAAAAAGGTAAAGGTAAAGGTCGTGCAATACTCGATTTTCGAGCGTTGGGGCCGGTGCTGATTTCCGGTTATTAGGCAAGCAGCAACGCAGGTGGCTTGCGCCATTAATCTAGAGTAGGTTGCCATTACTTTCTCTAGACCCACGTTTTACCCTTCGCAGCTTAACGCTGCTACCGATTTATCGACGCCTAAGCGATGAACGTCTTGGTTGGCCGCCGGCACCACGGCTAGAATCCGGGATGGTCACCCATCTAAGTACTAACCGTCGGGTAGATTTCTTCTACTATTATTTTATTAAAGTGTGCGTTGTCGTCGCTCTGCTTTGTAAATATTTGTTGCAAATTTGTTTGGACTTAGAGCAGGCCATCCACCAGATGGGGGAGGCCATCCACCAGATTGGGGGGGGGCATCCTAATTGACTCGGCGACCTTTTTTTGCTCGTGAACACTTTTTACATGAAACCCCCTAAAATTATCGATTTCCCCCGGACATCCACGCCATATAGGGGCATCCAAAATTTCTTGGCGACCTTTTTTTACTTGTTAACACCCGACTCTGAGGTGGCGGGGGACATCCAAATTTACTTGGTCCCGGGGGTCCACCACTCTTATCACGTCACTGCAATAAAGAAAGCATTAGAGATCCGATATTTCCTATGTCTTAAAACTCATAGATGTCCATTGGTTGGGTTGGTTGGGTTGGATTGGGTCAGACTTTTTCATATTAACGGCGGGTTGGGTCAGAAAATAAGTCATGGTTCAAGAAATTGTAATGTGTCACGGTGGGTTGGGCTGGGTTGGGTCAAGTAACCCTATTATTGGCATAGATTGGGTTGGGTTGGAGATTTGGTGGGTTGGATTGGGTTATAAAAAATGGACCAATGGACATCTCTGTTAAAACTATACCTGCGTCTCCCTTGTATCCAGATACGCTCAGTCTGTAGTTATCAGCCGATGAAGCTACTTTGAAGGTCGAATACTCTGCATAGCGTTTCTGTCCATCGAAATCTTCGAGTTCAAAGCGCAGTTTATAATTGAAGGTATTCGTCAGGGCGTACAGAGCGTCATTTCCTTTAAAAAATTAATGCTTTGACGAAAACAGAGTGCGATGCAAAATACAGGGTGGGTCAGTAAAAACGGCATCACCCTGTTTCATTGTGAATATTTTCACAACTCCTGCATCAAAATGCATGAAATTTGGCGCATCTCTGCAGTACTATATTCTGAAAGCAGCCATCTAAGTTGCTCTTTGAAAATTCAAAGTTCAGAGGCGCCGTATTGAGAAAACCTGGCCATAGGTAGGGTGCGTTCATCAAAAATATGAGCTATATGGTTGCTAAAATTAGCAACTTGTACAAAAGAGAGAAATTGCCAGCATGCAATTTCACTTGGACATTTTTGTATCTGTGGTTTGTATTACTGGTTGAACATTAATTTCTGAAAAATTGTGAGTTTGGTTCCCGTCCGGACAGAGCGCAAACATTTACTGCCTCTCCGAGATATCGACTTTCTTCAGTAGGGGTTCAAAACTCGCTCTATGCCACATCTTGTTAGGAATTTTATTGGCACCAACCCTTTATTAAGAAAGGCTCATCTTTCGATATTTTGTCCAGGATATTTTTACACCCCCCTAACATCCCCCAACACCCCCCCAACACCTCCCCAAATTTGAGGTCGACACCCCCCAAATTCACAATCCTAGAAATATCCTTGATTTTGTCACATTTTAAAAAACCTGCAGCATTTACTTTATGAGAAACAAACCGTAAATAAAACAAAGACGCCACTTAGCATTGTCAAAGCAGAAAACAATGAGGGGGAAATTCGTGTAGACAATGTATTAAGAGCATCAGTAACTATATAATTATAGTAACCAGTTACAATGTAATTGTGCATAAACAATTGATTCAGATATTTCAGTCACTCTCTTATCTGTCTCTGGTTCAGGAGCGTAGCTCTGGGGCAGGAGGAAATAACCCCGAAGATGTGGGGTGCCAAAAAAATTGCTGGGTAAATTATCTAATCTAACCTAATCTTAAACTTCTATAGCGCCACTTCATAATGCACAGGAGCATCAACCGATGGCACGCCAAAATCCAATTAATTAAGATACGGGTCAAATGATAAAGGATAAACGAAGAAACCAGTAACTTTCCACGTATTGATGAATAAGCGACGACCTTTTTTGCTCGTCGGACATTTCAGAGGTTAGCGACGCACTACTAGGGTCTGAACTCTGCTTCGATCCAATGGTTAAATTGAAATAGATGACTTTCTGTGCCTCAATAGACTGGCGATGACATTTTTTGCTCGTCAGACATTTTTGACAACACTAAAATAATGACCGGGAAAGTACATGTGCCATACGATCGATTCTTTACATTGGCACACTGTAGAAGCACAAGAGGCCACAAATTGCAAATTGTTTAAGCAGAGGGTAGGGAACCATGAAAGAAAATTTTTTATTGCAAGGGTTGTGGACTGGTGGAACAGATTGGACGAGGTGGGAGTGACAGTTGAAACAGTGAACGGATTCAAAGGCTATCTCGATAAACTAGGTTATTGAATGCAGATGGTTACATCAGTGGTTTTCACACAGGTTTACTTAGCCTCCTAAACCACTTAAAATCACATTATTATTATTATTATTATTATTATTATTATTATTATTATTATTATTATTATTATTATTATTACGCTCCTGCCTTTTGTTAGCCGTCAGTTACATGCACTAATAGACCCTTCTATTGCACCAACTGTTGGACTATTTCTTGTTGTGTATAAAAAGTTCCATAAGGCGGTTCTTTAGTGTTTGTCGTAAAGGTAAGAATGAATGCGACGGAAGATATGAAAAGTACTGTGCACGATCTATCGGGAATAATTATAAATAATTTAGCGCTGTAAGATTACAGTCCATTACCAGTGGACTTTCTACTACAGCATAAGTTGCAGAAATCAACTATTGCTATTAGCCTATGCTCAGTATGTAGTGAGCCTGGGCGTCCACAGAAATTTTTCAGGGGGTGCAAAGAGGGTCAGGTGACGAAAGCAACGAAAAGTGCTAGAGCACTGTACAAGATCTATTGGACTAATTATAATATAATTTAACGCTATAAGATGAGTTCGTCAAATTCTTAAATGCATATTTAAACTTAGTACTGTAGTGTAACGTGTTAGACAATAATTGTTAATTTTTAGTAATTTTACTTTTTCATAATTTCACAATTTATCCAGTTGGGTGCAATTAATTGCATTCACTTGCACCCAGGTGGGTAGTGAGCATGATTTTAAAGATGATTTCTTTCATCAAATGCCAAATTTAAATATCCTTATGTCCATCGTTCGCGTCTATAGATAATATTATTGTTCGTAGATGTTCACAATCTAAATTAACCGAACACATTGAGAAGCTGCAACTGACCGAGCCAAAATTCTCCGAGTAGATTCCCGAATCCATCGGCATACTCTTTCCAGGTTCGCTCGAAGTCTTGGCATCCATCTTTGCGTCTTTGAAGCACCTATTTTAAAACAATAAAATCTAAACCGCTAATCGAAAAGAATAGAATTGTCATAGACTGCATGCATACGGATTTGAATCAAATACAACCTTCCATAACTTCAGCATAAAAATGATAATGACGACGGCGTTGACTGCGATGAGTGAAATCGCGATATTGAACTGGCGATCAGCACGAAGCGTTCGCGCTTATAATAATAGCACGATTCCAAGTGGCTTAGGAGGCCTGTGTTAAGACCACTGTAATAACCAAGGTGCAATTTGTGACCTGGAGCAGTGGGGGGATATGTCGAGCTTGGGGGTATGTAGTTGTTGGGGAAGTGTAGCAGCGGGGGATGTAGTGGTGGGGGATGTAGCAGTAGTGGGGATGTAGTTGGGCAGTGGGGGGAATCCCCCCTTTCCCCCCTTTCCCCTTACAAATCGCGCCCTGGTAATAACTATACATTTAATAACCTAGTTTTCCCAGATAACCTTTGGATCCGTTTATTGTTTTAACGTTTACTGCCTCTTCGTTCAGACTGGTCCATTTGTCCACAACTCTTGCCTAAAATAATGTTTGTTTCTTGGCCCCACCGTCTGCTTCAACAATATGCACTTGTCTCTTGTGCTGCCATAGTGTGCTAATGCATAGTTGTTGCTAACAGCTATGTGCCGATGTAAAGTATCGATTGTATGGCACATCGACATCCACAGTCATTGTTTTGTATGTTTTTATCAAAACCGTCCTCTCTCTTCTCCATTCTAAAGTCGTCAGTCATATCGAAGTTTTCTTTCGTAGCTTAAATTGTGGCATCCATTAACCATATTTGTTGCTCGTCTTTGCACTTTTTCCTAAAGCTCTATATCTTTTTTTAAAGAATGGATTCCATGCCTGAACACAGTATTCTAGATGAGGCCTTAATAATGACTTATATAGTTTTACGATTATCACTTTGTCTTCGTTCACTATTGTTCTTTTCATCATTCCCAACATTCGGTTTGCCCTTTTCTGCTGCCTCCATGCATTGTCGATATGGATTAATACTCAGTGTTTATTCTAGCCACCTTGACATGGGGGGAGTTTGAAATGTTTGGGGGACAAGATTTGTCTCTCCACGCTTTTGGGGGGAATTCCCATCCCCCAAGCCAACATATACAAATTTATGGGGAATTTTAAAACTGTGGAGAGGGGAATTCCCCCCCCCCCCAAACAGGCCTAGAATAAACACTGATTCATACTTCTGTGGATGAACCTTCCCCCCAAGGCATATTGATTAGATTTTCCAACAGGCATTATATTTCCAACAGGCATTATATTTTTAGAACATTTGTCTATATTTAAAAAAACATCTGCCAGTCTAAAGACTATACTTTTGAAACTGTTTCTTTTGATCCTCCTGTAAAACGTTGGCATCATAACCGAGTCAATATTTCTGTTCGTCTAAATGTCGTCGGCAAACTTGGAAATTTTGAATTACAATCCGTCGTCGATGTCATTTGTAAACTGTATATATATCGGAAAAGACAATGGCCCAAGCACTGAACCATGAGGCACTCCACGAATAAGAGAAGGGTCTATCCAGGTAGAACGGATAAAGAACTTCTTAAAGTAAATTCCAAATCCTTATTAAGCACGATAAGAGCAATATTACAACTACAGTTATAAAACTCTGGCGGAAAGCGATAACAATGATAGCGACGATTGCGATGATAACGATTATGATGAGTCGATGACTATTAATGAATGCATATTTAAATTAATTAATTATTAATTTTTCGTTATTGCACTGTAGCTTCTAAGCAGGTCGGAATCGATACTGACCAGCCAGCTCTGTCCAGGATAAGTGAAATCACAGTAGACTGAGCGGTTGAGACGAACCGAACCGTAGTCAATGTTGATCCTGTACAAACCGCTCCTCTTTGGGCTGTTCGCTAGATCCGAACAATCTCGAGTCGATGCCAGGAAAATATCTGTGGATGAAAACGTTAAAGAAGGGTGTTTGTTCCTTATAATTCCGCACAATCTGCTATCAACTTCTGAATAAATCCGACTGCGGGTAATTTCAAGATTAACAAATATTAATAATTAATTAATTAACGAGAATACTGCCAACTCGCGCGCGTGATTTTAGAAATCACAGTTTCCGTACAGTGGTGTAACTTACTAAAAATGTATATTAACCTGGCGAAATTTTGTCTGTAAGACTACAAAAAACTATTTTACAGAGTATTTAAGTCGAAACCTATTTGATGCTGTGAAAATGAACGAAAAGCAACGTGAAATTTAGCCTTTACTATCGGTCAAGAAGGCCCGGTACCACTTAAAGTATAAAACCGCAGAATTAGGCTACATCAAATTTCATGCATTTTGACCACGGGACTGTCAAAATATGCACACTGAAACAAAGTGGCACCGGTTTCATTGGTCCACCTTGTAGATTTCATGAAAAAATACCTGAGTTCATGATAATGCTAAATATTAACTATATCCTGAGAGTTTGGATATCCATGGGCAGTTGGGATACGTACAATAATTACGCGCATGCCTAATAAATGTATGGGAGCTAATTTTTCAAAAAGGCTGAAGAAACGAATGTATCACTAACCTCCAAATGTTGTATTCTGTTTGTACTCAACGTCCTGTTTGAAAAAATAAATATTTTCACGATAGACCCTATTCAAGTTATCATGTTGCGTAACTTTGGTCAACCGTCTCGAACGTTTCTAAGACTTTTCATCAACGTACAATTCATCAAAGGACTATTCATCTAATCTGTTATGCAGCGTATTTGCGAGAGGCAAAGCCATCGCCGTCAGCTATAATAGGAGTATCCAGAACAATCTCTATGGTCACTGATCTATGCCCACTAGCAAGAAATCTGCTTCTGCCATTGGCGTCTATTAATAGACAACAATGGTTTCTATGGTTTCTGCCCATCAGTGGGCGGAGTAACCGGACCTTGTTGGTAAACACTGGATACCCCTATATGAATGTAAACATGGTTTACGCAAACATAGTAATACAAACATATGAAGATTGGCTTCAATGGCTTCGTGTTCTATACACATGAGCACCCACAGAAACTTTTCAGGGGGTAAGATTCAGATTTTGAAATCGAAAAGTCGGACAAGCAAAAAATCTCGCCGTGAAAGTTGGATTTGCACTTACCCAGAGATAGCAAGTGACCAAGGTTCCCTCTAAGGTGGGCGCGTGGGCGCGCGCCCAAAAGCGGGGAGACATGCGCCTCCAAAAAATTTGGTTGCCCCAGAAATTTGCAAGTTTTATTTTGTATTAAAAAATATTAAATATTTTTTAAAAGGTCATCACAGCATTCCAACACTTGGCACGCGGTTTATTATGGTCGCGAGCTTAATTATATTGCCATACGTAATTTTCTTTCCTTGCACGAAGTAAATTTGCCCCAAAGATAGTCAACTGGGAAATTGTTGTCCAGTAGAAATTTTATGCGCACACGGACCCTCAAGAATTAGAGGGAGCATTGCAAGTGACCACGTGGCCCTAATGTGTTGGCGCCCATGTCTATGTAGTATGTACAATGAATTCCATACGAGTTACCATTAACTGATTAAAAACAATCGGCTAACCATAATATTATAATCAGCCAAATTAATTCCAGTTCAAAACACCAAGTTCAAAGTCATAATTCAATTTCGACTTCTTTTGAGATGCAAGTATTTACCATGGAGGCCCGACAGGAGTCGACAGCAAGAAATTGACTGAGCGATCGACACGTGAACAATTCACAAGTGGCGTTATCGTATACATTGAAGGCAACGCAGTCAGAATCGTCCGTGCAGAATCTTGCACAGTCACAGCGTCTTACGATGGTAACAGGGTGTCTCTCGGTCTCCGAAGTAACGGCACAAAGTCTTCTTCCAACTGCGTCAAGAACGGCGATGTAGTTCCTGCTCTTCGCAAGGATTGCGCTCATGTCTTTGTGTAGCGTGGCGAGCATGAATAAGATCAAGATTTTCTTGTGAATCTTCATGTTTAATTTGAGATCACATTCGCTCTATGAGACAGATTGAGAAAGTTCAGTTAGATTGTCGGTCAGTTTGCTACTCGTAAATATATATATACTCGGAACCTACGATTGTTCAGATTTCAAAGAAGACCTTTCTGCCCGGACGGCTTACAGTAGACGACGATTAATCTGTTGCGCGTGGATAAACTTAGTAAGTATTCAATGAGTTAAACATGATTTGACATACAGAAAATCGACTCTGAACTGAGAATGCCATGACCATTAACCGAAAGGAAAGAAGAAAGCTAGTAGTACCGGTTTTATTCAAACCGTACCTTGCAGAATGGCAGTCATTCCAGACGACTTCAGGATATTTTGAAATGACTGCCTACGCATTGACTATATGAAAACGGCATGGTTCATCAATGACCGCCGACTGACGTTCCTACAGATTGTAGCGTCAAAGATATCAATGGCCGCCCACACAATTGTTTTGACGCTGGCGAGCAGATCTGAAGCATTGTCTAATGCCTGCCGCTACATATTGGCTGCTTTCATTCGCTAGCAATGCAGACAGATAGCGAATCGTCGTATACTGCAGCAATTACACTGAAACCAGTGGTTACACAACATGTGACATATTGATTTTATTATGGCGTAGACCAATTCTTTGATGTGATCAGACGCTGGTGCCAGAGAGAGAGAGAGAGAGGGAGAGAGAGAGAGACAGAGACAGAGAGACAGAGAGACAGAGAGACAGAGAGACAGAGAGACAGACAGAGACAGACAGAGACAGAGACAGAGAGATAGAGACAGAGATAGAGAGATAGAGAGACAGAGACAGAGACAGAGACAGAGACAGAAAGAGATAAAGAGACAGAAAGATACAGAGACAAACAGACAGAGACGGACACAGACAGACATACAGACAGACAGGTCAAGTGAGGCGGATGTTAGCTACCACACTTGAAACTGTTCCTACCAGCATTAGAGTGTTTAGTTTGAGTCCACGATCGGGCTCAATAAATCTGTCCATTTATTCGATATTTTGAAGCAAGTATCGAGTACTTGTGAGAAAGAGGAACTTGACGTTGTTGTTTGAAACTTTCAAGATATCGTTACTTTGATGGCTATTTAGCCACGAACGCCGGCAGGAAATATTAAATATATCAGAGGAGAAATAATTTGATTAAGACCAATATGAAGCAAGTTAGGTCTATATTAGACATAAAATTATTTTTATCCAATGCTCAACTAACACGAAATGGCTGCAAATGCAAATTCGACGGCACGTCCACGGAACATAATACGACACAACGTATGTGGACTGGCGCTAACTTTAATATCATACTGCTCAGCAGGGCCGCCGAGAGAAATTCCGGGCCTCGGTAAAAAAATTGTGGGCCCTGAAAAATAGTTATCAAGTCTCCGAAAAACCTGACGAGCAAAAAAAACGTTTTCTACTCTCCTAAATGATCTGACAAGCAAACAAACTTTTTTCACTTATATTAATACATCATTATCACCGGCCGCGGGCCCCTAAAACCTCCATGGGCCCCGGTACAATGTACCGGCTGCACCCCCCCTCTCCTCAGGCCTGCTGCTCAGAGTGCATGAAAATAGTGAAAAGCAAAAATGACGCTGAAATGTCAAATGTAGTTTCAGCGTAATTATTGCTAAACAGTGATCTATCTCACGTCGAAAGACATAAAATGCTTCAATAGAAGTGACTTTGGCTACACTCCGATTGCACGAGTTCCGTGCGTCGTTTTTCGCCAACCAATTGTGTAAATATAATCGGCTTAATGGCTTCATTCTTGGAGAAGCAGTCCTATGCAACTTAGGCTATAGCGGTCCTGCAAATTCGCCATTCGTAACAAAGCATAATTCGTCCTGCCATTACTTGAGAGATCTCTTTGTTCTGTTTTCGCAAATGTTGCAATTCATAACAATATGCTGCTGCTGCACACTTTTCGCATGTTTGAAGAACTGTAACTATTCTTTATGTTCGCACGTATTTTGGTTGCGAAAATGACAATAGTTTTCGGATGTCGCGTGCAGTTTTTTCACAAAATAGCAAATTGCGACCAAAATGGCCTTTTTACGGCTGTGTAATATTTTTAGGCCTAAAGGCTTAGACTTCCAGTGTTGATCGTTCGAGAACCTAGGCAGGTAAATGCTTTGACCACCTCAAATTGTGTAGCAAAAGGCAGATGACAGATAAATGTTAACGCAAGTTCAAATACGCTGCCTATACTGGTTTCCTTGATTCAAATTGATTTCATTTATGCTGTAGAACTCCAACAAGAAAAAAGTCACGGATGCGTTGAAAAGGAGGCCAAGCTCTTCTAATGTGTAAGTCTACCACTTATCTGTCCGAATTAGTTGGTCCATTCTCGCATAGGGTAGACTGATTAGCAATTGAATCAGTGTTAATTCTAGGCCTTCTCTGGGGGAATCCCCCAAGTTTTAAAATTCCCCCTTCCAATTTTTTTAGATGTTGGCTGGGGGATGAAAATTTCCTCTCCAAAAGTGTGGAGACTCAGACTTTGTCCCCCCCCCCAAACATTTCAAAATCCCCCCAATGTCAAGGTGGCTAGAATAAACACTGAATTGAATAGTTACACAAGCGTTATACACTGTAGCTCCCTGAGGTTACGAGCTGAAGAAATCTCTTCATATTTCTTAGAAACTTCGCTGCTTTTCTCTCGCTTTACGTGTTCTGTCGCATATTAAAGATATTCATTGTCTGTGCTCAATGAAAGATGTCTACTAATAATTAAGGTCAAGATAAAGAATCAAATTGTGATACTGAACGAAATACGATACAATTCAAAACGAAATATTTCTATGATAATCGACTTTCACAAAAATTCACTGAATTTCACGATGATTGTCGTGCAAAAAGTTGATGGTCATTAACTATATACGAGAGCGTGGACATCCAATGGCAACTGGTATAAATGCGATAATAAATACATAAAATTGGCAACTGATATAAATGCGATAATAAATACATAAAATGTATTTGGCAGCAATGTTTTAAATGGGCTTAACAAAAACGAACGCACGACTAACCGCCAAATATCAAGAGGTTAATATTTCAATGTTCAACGTCACAATCAAGAAAGAGCAAACTTTATCATGATGTTTAAGTAGCATAGTTGGGCGCGTCTTCGGCTTAACTTATAGAATGGTACTAGTACTATCAGGACGGCGCCTATAACATAAAAACCTATTTAACAGTCTTAAGCCATACCCTACAAAATTAGCAGTAACCAGGGTGCGATCTGTGACCGGGTGCAGTAGGGGGGGAATATGTCGAGCTTGGGGGGTATGTAGTTGTTGGGGAAGTGTAGCAGTGGGGATGTAGTGGCGGGGGGATGTAACAGTAGGGGGATGCAGTTGGGCAATGGGGGAGAACCCCCTTGCTCCCATACAAATCGCGCCCTGGCAGTAACTAGCGAAGAGAAGGCTTGTCTTTGTGTAATTCTGATGCATTTTCAACAGCAGTTATGCACTTCTTTTTTGCTAGCGTATGTCAAATGTGATAAAATTGAAAATCCATGGAGCTTGTTAACATTCGCCGTCTAAGACGAATGTCTTGCCGAATATATCAAAACGTTAGGCGGTGGTGAGAAAGACAAGGGAGGACCCAGGATACCGAAAATGTACGCCCCGCGTGCGTAGGGCCCCGTCGGGTAGATCGAGGTCTTCAGTTCGAAGCACGCCGACTATTGAAGGTAACGATAACACGGATGCGGAGTAATGAATAACGTATATTGTAAAGTAGATCCATGTGTCGATAACACAGGTGAACAAAATTTAAACAATGAAATGTGCGACACGCTGTTTATATAGTGCAGCCTGGTTGATATATACCTGGTAACTCTAAGCAGGACATTTTCTAGAAAAAAGGTTTGTAAAAGCAGTTCACATCTGTTTTTTTCGTAAGAAGCATGACATAGATACTAGTAGAATAACAGTACTTGGTATATTTCTATACAATGTAACCATTTGTTTTAACACTGTAGTTTACGCCCTTCCCAAGCGTTTCCATTGAAAAAATAACCGATTGTAAGTAAAACACACAGTATTGCAGACCACTGCTTTATATGTCCACGCGTTTGAAAAACGGACGAGAAACAATTTGCTCTCGTACCTTCATTGGTTATCATTATTAACGCTCATTTCAAATTAGAACTTCGCCGTTAAATTTCATTCTTAACAAATCAAGATTTTGACATTGAAAAAGACTAAACTGTGGCGACAATAAATATGCTAGACGATTTTATTTTTCAATGCTATGACTGACTGTCATGTTTGACAATTATCATCAAGACTTAATTAACAGTCTTTTTAAACCAACACATGTGCAAGTGAGTGTCACAACTAAATGTGAATCTTTCACGAAGACAAACAACAGCTATAATATTATTTCATTTTTGGATTATTTTCCATTTGCAATCAGGCACGTCGGAACGAATTTTTGCCCAGGGGTGCAGTTTTTTTCAAGTTAAAAGTCCTGATCTTGACAAGCAGAAAAAGCCGTCACCTTTGTCCTGTTTTAAAAGTCCTGACTACCAAAAAGTCATTGTCCTTGTCCCCTTTCTTTATCTTCTTTTTAAAATCATGACAGGAAAAACAGCCTCATCTTCCAGGGGGTGCGGCTCACCTCCTAATTTTTTCCAGGGGCGCAACCGCACCCCCTGCACCCCCACTTCATACGGGCCTGTTTGTAATTGTATTTTCTTAGCGTCAACATTAGTTATTTTCAAGATTATGTCTTTCAGAATATCTGGATTGTTCCTCTCTTTGACGCAGCCAGTTGGCGGAGAAAGAAGAAAGGAAAATCTACACGCGGGCGATTTTCATTTCGGTGAACTTCAATGAGTAGTAGAGTCCTCGAAATGTAGCCCAATCGACACCATCAGCAAATGACAAATGATTTCCACGCAGATAAAGACCGTTGAGATTTGAGGCATGACAGTTGATATACCACCAGGCGCCATGATATGCTTGAGCACAGCTGCCAGTTGGCCTGCTGTCATGATCGACATCCTTGGTGCTGAACTGAGATCCGCTATGATGAGAGAAAGAGTCTCCTGCAATTAAACAAACGGCATTTGTTTATTCTACAAATAATAATAACTAACTAAACTAAATCTAACTAAAAGCAGTCCGTCGAGTTCGACGATGACAGGAGTGACCCACTGTGGGTCTGCATATGACTAAACAAACCAATCCTAGCAGTACATTGTTTGCTGCAAAAAGAACACATAAAATTATTCGCGAACAACACGGATGAGGAATTGTTGCGCTCCTTTGCGCTCCTGACGTTTTCTTATTGCATCAGCAACTCGGGTGCTCTCCATGAGACTGACCCCACTGCGAACAGTGTGGTGCCAGTGTAGGCGATCTTGTACTTGAAATTCCCAGTCATTGATGTTAACATTGCATGTTTTCAGGATCTTCTTCAGTTGGTCTTTGCACCGCTTATATTGGCCATCCTGGGAGCGATGATCGCCTTTTATTTCACTATAGAGAAAAATCTTTGGTAATCGTGAATCTTGCATGCGAACGACATGGCCAATCCATCGTAACCGTATTCTGGCTAGTGACGCTTCAATGCTGTGCTGTCAACTCTCCTGAGGACTTCGGTGTTTGGAATTCTGTCAAACCAGCGAATGGACAATAGTGACCGAAGACAAATGGCGTGAAAGGCGTTCAAGGCTTTGATGTGTCGTTGGTATAGAGTCCAACACTCACTGCCGTATAATAGGATACTGAGAACAGTTGCAGTCTATACACTTATTTTAGTTTTCGGCTCTCTTCCACGTACTTTCCAGAGGCGCTGGCGTAGAAGCCCGAAACTGGAAGAGGCTTTGTGTAGCCTGGACAGAATTTCATCGTCAAGCTGCGCTTTGTCATTTAAAACAGAGCCGAGGTATGAGAATTTTCTGATCTGCTTAATTTCGTGATCATCAATTGTGATATGTAATTGTTGAGTAGATAACCGAGGAGGGGGTTGGTAGAGAACTTCCGTTTTTGAAGGATTAATGGATAGACCAAAGTTTCTTGCTGCTGAGGTAAAGCTATTGGAAATATCCTGTAAATCAGCTTCGCTACATGTCGATAAATTGGTAGCAGCGCTAAGCTGCGAAGGTAAAACGCAGGTCTAGAGAAAGTAATGGCAACCTACTCTAGATTAATGGCGTAAGCCACCTGCGTCGCTGCTTGCCTAGTACCGGAGATCAGCGCCGGAAACCCTACGCTCGTTCGAGTACGGGACTACCTTTACCTTTTTACATGTAAAGAAAGCGCAGTCATCAGCATATAACAGTTCTTGAATCAGCTCTTCCATAACTTTGGATTTTGCCTTCAATCTGCTTAGGTTGAACAATTTTCCATCCATGCGAAATCGGACATAGACACCCTTGGTTGAAGCTCTGGTGGTTTCTTGGATAACGGCTGCACAGAACAGGATGAATAATAGTGGGGCGAGCACACAGCCCTGCTTGACCCCAGTAGCTATTTCAAAAGCCTCAGAGAGACAGCCTTTAAACGATACTCGCCCAGCCATGCCGTCGTGAAGTAACATCAATAATAATAACGCACATTATCCTAGATCGTCTTTCATAAAACGTGCAAAAAAATTAACAATGATGTAAGAATTGCTTCTGATTTCTCCGTTTAAACATAGAATCCTGCAACTGTGACAACCATCGAAGAGAACAACAGAATATATTGTGCCAAAACAATTCAGGTGAGTAATCATTTTAAAGATCTGGGCCCCTAATCTAATCCAAACGTAAACTTCTATAGCGCCACTTCATAATGCACAGCAGAATCTGCACACCAAAGACCAATAAGCTAAGAGCAAATCGCTGAGCACAATTCTTCGACCAGCGATTGGCCGAGCTATTGTCGTAATAATTTACACCAGTTGTACTAAAACTTTTTCAACCCAGCGACCCTCTCAGAAGAAGGCTGCAATTCGCGACGTCTTTGATTACCCAAATTCTATTACTAAAATTCTGCTGGCCTCGATAGCTGTCTCGGTATAGAGCAGTGATTCTTAACTGGAAGTACTCGCACCCTTTTGGGGTATTTGAGGGACGTTTTGGGGTATTGAATAATCCGGAAGTGAGGTCTGTTTAAAGACTTTTACTACAACTTACCCTGCATACTATGCAAATACTGTAGAAATTTTGTACTAAATTATATATTCTAAAGAAATATCCCACTTTCTGGCTTAAGTGCACAATCTGTGACAGATGTTTGTTGCAGTTTATAATTATATTCAATATATTTCGAGCACAAACTTTTGTCCTGAGATAAGGTACGCCTGTAGGGGTACGTCGCTCTCTTATACTTGTTTCAGGGGTACGTAATCGTAGAAAGGTCAAGAGCCACAGGCAGAGGCGTTAGCTCTGAAGCCAGGAGATGTTCAATCGGCCCGGGTTCAATACTCGAACGGTGAGAGATTTCATTTCTCATGTAATCACGGAGTGGAGGTTAGAATGGTCTCTGCAATAATGTGTCAAGGTTCGCTGAACTCTGATAAGTTAGCCGCGATAAACAGAGGCTATTGTAGCTGTCTGCCTAGAAGGGTAGAAGGGCGTTATAGTAAATATCCGATACAGCAGTTGCACACGACTATAAAAACACGTACAATAGTTGTTTGGTCACAGGCGAATGTGAATCAACAGAAAGAGATCAATGATGAGAAAAAGCCAGTTTTTATTAATGCGACTTATACGAGCGCTGTAGAAATTTCGTTAATTAATTATAAGGCTACAGTCTACACTTTAAACGGATCTAACTATGTTTCTGAGCGAAAACGTGAATAGCCTATGTCAAGTCGAAATTAGTCAAAGTTTAATTTCGATAAAACGACTGTTGAGCTCCCCTCTCCCCAAAAAATAACCCCCTTCGTCAAACTTTTTTGGGGGATTTCCATTCCCAATGCAACATATAGAAATTGGGGGGGGGGATTTCAACTTTGGGGGAAATTCCGCCTCCCAGAGAAGGCCTAGAATAAACACTGAAGGACCACAGTTTGAGAAAACCTCTCGCTCACAAATATGTCCATTATGAACGACAGGGAGAAATTGTGAAATAGTAATTAGCAAAATGGATTCTACCGCTAAATTTTGGGGATACGTGAACATTTTGCGAATACGCCCTCCCCAATCCGTATTTGACGATGTTAATGCAGACATTAGGAACCAAAATATCTTATCACACAAGAAGTAAATTATATTATGTCTTCCAATGCATAAAGCAAAAAAACTATTTTGCTGTGGCCTAACCAACAAATTGATCGTCAATCTGTATAATTATGTAGCCTACAATTGTAAGCCTACTTATGGAATCCCTAATGTTATCGTCGTGCTTTTAAGGTACGTAGTCACGGTGGCCATGAACGAATTATATATTCCTAAGACTTTAGGCAAAGTAAGCAATACAGCTGCGATCATTTGCATGTCGTAAAACTTTACCTGCATTTCCGCTGTATCCAGATACGTTCAGTCTGTAATTATCAGCCGATGAAGCTACTTTGAAGGTCGAGTACTCTGCAAAGCGTTTCTGTCCATCGAAATCTTCGAGTTCAATGCGCAGTTTGTAGTCGAAGGTATTCGTGAGGACGGCCAAAGCGTCGTTTCCTAAAAATTCGATGTATAATAAAAAAAGAATGATATGCGAAACGGCACTTATGTAGTTATGTAGTAATGCAGATGTAAGACATCTAAGTTACGTAGAATCTAATTGCGGAAAATCAGTTGATTTAGGTAATATTGACAAGACGGAAAATTTGAAATGTACAAATATTGGCCACAAAGTAATCAGTGCCAATAGCCTGATTAACCTCTAGCATCTACAGTACAATAAATAATGGTACAAACTATCGTAATCATACAGTAAATGCAAAGCTTCAAGTTTTGAACGTCCACTGTCCATCATGCACGTCTAGACAGATAGGAGGTCTAGTCGGTTGCAGGGGCGTAGCGACGGGGGAGGTACATCGGCATTTATACCCCCTCAAACTCGGTCTACCTTAACATTTTTATGTGATTTATATGTGGTTATATGTAGTTTATGTGGTTTATAGTTAAAGTTTATACCCCGCCTCAATATTTATACCCTACCAAATCAAATTCCTGGCTACGCCCTGGTCGGTTATAGATGTTCACATTCTAAATCAATCGAACACATAGAGATGTTGTTAGGTAGCTTACTGACCGAGCCAAAATTCTCCGAGTAAATTTCCAAAACCATCAGCGTACTCTTTCCAGGTTCGGTAGAAATTCTCGCTTCCATCTATGCGCCTTTGAAACACCTAAAAGGAGAAAATCGAAAATGATGATCAAAAAGAATAAAACTATCATGTACTTATGCGGTATTGAATCGAATGCAGATATTCATAACTTCAGAATATTGACTATTGAAAGACATCGAATGTCAGTGACGACGGCGAAAATTGTGATGACTACGATTATTATGCTGACTTGGCAATCTGCAAATGATCGTCTGAAGCAATTCTACATCTCACAGTTGGTCAAAATAAATCCAAATTCTCCATAATAATCGTTGCTGAAGTCATGTTGGCAAGGTATCGAAAATAATCTTCCTCGGACAATTCAACATGAAATGAAAACGTTGATTCCATTCAATTAATTAATTATCAGAATCAGCGCGTAGCCAGCGAGGATCGTAGCGTCACCGTTTGACCATTGCTACGTGTGATGGCTTGATGCCAGAGGGAGGCAGTCAGATAATTTGTTGCTGGAGCTGGTCAATCCATCTCATTCTCAGACGTCCGGGTTTTCGTCACCATGAGTTGTCGGGTTGATCGCCGTAGGATGGCTCAACGCAGCATCGTAGACTCTGGCTAGGGTGTGTGATTTGAGCCAGCTACATGCCCGATGTAGGTGCTTGGCGGCGTCAGCGAATGGAAACCATTTTGGGGGACGGTATCTGGCATCTGCGCTGGAGACCAGCGCAGATCGATATACCAAGTCAAGGATACATTTGTTATCGATATACCGAGTCAAGGATTAGACAGCAAAATCCAGATCTCGACCGCGTATAGGAGTACAGAACGAAAGAGCAATTGGTAGATTCGGATATTCAGAGTCACAGGAAGGCTCTTATCTCTCTAGATTCTTTGTAACGGGAATATTACTGAGTAGGCAGTGACGCAGACTAGAAGCATTCGAATTTTTGAATCGTTGAATCGTTGGATTTTGCTTTAAATTTTAAATTTTCGCCACTGTGATGGAGAAGCGTGTAATTTTAATCACTCATATTAACTTTATCTATTTTGGATTATATTGGCATGTTCTTATTTGGTTGGAATTTAGTTTTTGGCTTTATTGTTGAATTGTAAATTGTAATCTGTTATTGTTCACTTCATTACCATTTCAAACTTGGAGGAATAGCCTAATACCCAGGAGAGAGCCTGAGCCTAAGCAGGCTTGCTTAACGGCTGGAGCCAAACTATGGGCGTGTGAGTGGAGCCTATCCGCCATATGTATTCACGCAAAACATAGGAAAAAGCCCAGATTGCGTCTTTAAAAAAGCCCAGATTTGAAATAGCTGCACACCATGGCATGATTACAGCAAACTTTCAATGATTATTTTATTCAGCTATTTCATTATAAATTAAATGAAACGTATTCGATTCGAATGCTACCACCCTTAGATGTCGCCTACCGCAAAGGCAATGTTGCGCGTTAACAAATATGGCGTCCATAGCTGGCTTCAACATACAAGGCGACGATCAGCCCCTGGTTTCAAACAGCAATTCAATAGTCACCACAAGCCGTTATTCCTTCTAGAATATTAATTAATTAATAAGCTCTATACTAACACCGGTTGGCATTATTCATCTTGTGCTGAGCACGTGATTTGCTACATGAGTCGAAGTACAACTGCACTTTATTTAGTCTTTGCATCTTTTCAAATGCTTAGGCCTACTGTACATTGGCTACATTACGAAATTAAGACAGTTTTAAGGACAATTGTTTCCCATTCCCGTCCTGACGCTCTCTTGGATTGACCATGCTCATCTGACCACTAACCTTCGGCTATAGCAGTGATTCTCAATCTGGGGTCCGCGGTCCGATAGGGGACCGCCAAGTGCTTTCAGGTGGACCGTGAAGAGATTACTTTCTCATGATATCTCACCAACAACTCAGAGCACAAAGCGCACTTATGTCTCTAAGAGTGCTGATTCCATTTGATTTTAAATTTTATGACTAAGATTTGCAATTTTCTGATTAAACAATTGATTGATAAAACAAGTAGCCTATGTGTTAGGGTACGCGGGCGATTGACCACAGAACGGTTGACCATAGGACGATTGACCGCAGCGGACTTTTGACCACTGGACGATTGACCACAGCCGACATTATGTGGTCAATCGTCCCGTGGACAAACGGCCGTCGACGATAAGTAGTAAACGTTAAGTAAGCCAAAAACACATTAACTAAATCATTGCAGATTTTACTAAACCACATGTTAAGACAATCAGTGAAATTATATTACTAAGCAAATAATAAGCAACAAAGGATAAATAAATAAATGCAGAACGCAATATTAAACGGAAAACACACTACACATGGTCAAACACGTGGTCAAACGTCCGCTGTAAGCAATGGTCCTTTTGTCAAACATCGGCTCATCTTCGGACTAAAGTGGAGAGATCATGTTAGACCACTGCTTCGTGATCGTCTACACTGGGTAAAAATTCCGGAACGGATATTATATAAACGCTGCTGGCTGACGTTTAGGGCTTTGCATGACTCGACCTGCCCATACTACTTAGTTAAAAAAACTGAAAACGCACCTTTTTAGTAATTCTTATGGAACTCTTTTGTAAAGTGCTCATCCACTGCCTGAGCTTTAAGATAGCCGGGTTGGGTTGGGGACAGGTCGACGGAACCTTAGATCTAATCAGGAATTAAGACTTGTTGTGCCTCACCCAGCTAAGACCGCAAAGTTTCGGAACAGATCTTTCTCAAGGGGTAGCCCCGTAGCGTGGAATTCCCTTCCGAAAGAAGTCAGGTCGGAAATCTCTCCAGACCGATTTGCCCAAAAACTGAAAACGCACCTTTTTAGTAATTCTTATGGAACTCTTTTGTAAAGTGCTCATCCACTGCCTGAGCTTTAAGATAGCGCTATCTAAGTTGTCGCTCTAATAATTAAAATTATGTACGTACAAAGGCCTACATTCAATTGCCTTAGGCACTAGAACGGTTGAACAAAGCATAATCTTGGTCGGTAACAACGAAGATAATTCATAAGTTTGCTACAGAGCAGTAGCTAGAGGGCGGGGGGACAAGTCGCCCCGGGCGCCGACCGGTAAAGGACGCATTTTTGATGTGAAAAAACAATAAATAAATAAAAATTAAATAATAGCTATGCGGAATAGATTTTAAAAAGAAAAATGGATATAAGTAAACAATGTGTGACGACTAAAAAAAGGTCATCACCGAAATTTAGGGGCACAAAATGTGAATCTTGCCCCGGGCGCCGGAAACCCTAGCTACGGCTCTGGTTTGCTAATTGGCTCTAGTCTTCAAGAAACAAAAAGTTTGCATTGCAGTCTCTTGCATCAATTGTAATCAACAGTTCCAATTGCTTATGAAGTCCAGATGAAAGAAATTTATGACAACATGAAACAGCGGTTGGACTGCATGAACTTTGACCAATTTCTATCGTGGAACATAATACTTAACAGAACATGCGAAGCTTAAGTTTTCTGAAATAATAAGTACCCAAAGGAAGTTACTGATATTTTGTGCATTATATGTCATCATCATCATCCAGTTCAATGGATGCTGTACCCGTAAATGAAATGTGTGCTCATTCTGTCGTCTTACGGTTATTACTGACAAGATATCTGCACCCCTTGTCCAACGCTCCTCTTTTACCCAGGCTTGGGACCGGCACAGACAAAACTGTGGCGGAATGCATTATACACGGTGAGTCAGAATAAAACGTTACCATACATAATATTATTTATATAACTAGCTAACGTTTTATTTTGACTCACCGTGTATGTACAGCACACAAATACACATAACATTAATAAGAGAACTCTTAAATATTATCATATAAACAGGAGACAATTTAGTGTGCTCATTTAAAATTTGTAGACCCATGTATTTAAACAATTTCGCTTTAAGAATATGCTTAAAAGCAGGCAGCTCGGAGTCCATACTGACCAGCCAGCTCTGTCCAGGATAAGTGAAATCACAGTAGACTGAGCGGTAAAGTTGAACCGAACCGTAGTTTATGTTGATCCTGTACAAGCCGCTTGTCGTTCTGTTTAGTAGATCCGAGCAATCACAAGCCGATGTCTTTAAAACATCTGTGAATGAAAATGGTTATAATGGATTATTTACATTTCTCATCAAACTCTGATTATATTATAGAGCGATAATTTTGAAATTAACTACTTGATAGTCAATACAAGTAATTTTTTAATTACAGAACGCAATGAATTTTTAAAATGCGATTTTCTTTGCAATAGCGGAACGACTTTGCTAGATTTTGACTCTAAAATTTCGGTAGAAAGGAATTCAGCAATATATCTTGTGTCATACTGAACGAAAACCTACACTTCAACATTAAATATTTCCATAGAAGTCAAATTTTTACTGAAAACCAGACGTATGAAAATATGATAACAGGAAGTAATTGAAAACAATAATGCATTTTTTGAGAATTTGAGTATGTGACAACATGTGGTATATATAGATTATACTGTAGATATATATATATATATATATATATATACGATACTAAAAATTCAAAGTCCTTCCCGTGCCTCTCGGGCTCATATGGCGGCGCTGATCTCCGTTGCTAGAGCCCTCAGCCAGGCGTGCAATACCACGGATACGGAGTTAGTGCATAGCGTTGTGTACCTGATTGGCTTATAGCAGCCTTTTATCACTACTCATTTTACCACCGCCCTCTAGCGAGTAAGGCTGAATCGATCTTAGGGCTCCTGCGGGTCTCGAACAGGAAGTAATTGAAAACAATAATGCATTTCTTGAGAATTTGAGTATGTGACAACATGTGGTATATATAGATTATACTGTATATATATATATATATATATATACGATACTAAAAATTACTGCTCTATTATCTGCTCTATCGTCAAAACGATGTTACCACTCTGCTAACTTTCCGCCCCTAATACAATACTACGTGGTAACGTCAATGTTTAAATCCGGTCTAACGAAATATATGCATGAGGGTTCGTCCATATAGGCCTAGTACGTACGCAAAAAGTCATATTTTCACCCCCGCCCCTCCACCCGTTGCAATAGCGTACATGGGAAAATCTCCAAAATTCGACTCTCCTCCCCCTCAGTGCGTGCGTACTATATGGATGGACCCTGATCTTACCGTCAAATTGCACGTTTTGCATGTAACCATATTCAACATCCTGTCCAGAGAAAAACAAACACTTTGAAAATAAAGTTATCATGCTGCGTGTTTCAGTCTAGGTCTCTTAAATTTAAGCAGATTTCATCATGACACCTACATGTTTGTATATGTTGCTTTTAGCCGATATTGCAAGATGAAGAGCCTACTATGTCTATGACTCTCGTATGTCGTCCACAATTTCACAGTACAGCGTATCCTACACGATTTCACTTCAAAATGCCAAAAACAAGCGTTGTCATACATCGCTCAGTGGACTCTTAACGAGTAGTCATTAAATGGGCATTTATTATTATTTTTATTATTACTATTTTATCACTGTTGGCATTAAACCTAATTGTCAGCAATCTTTGCCTCACTTGGGCAGGATGAATGCATAGACACTTTAGCAGACGCCAGATGCATTATGGGCGGCACACGTGAAGGGGGCGGAAAATTGAGCGGCGATGACCTTTTTCTTTTTTTTCTTTTTGCTTGTCAGGTTGTCCAAGAGTTTTAGCAAAGGGACGGCAAAATTAAAAATTTAAAAGGGGCGGCAAATTCGGCCGCGACGATTTTTTTTGCTTGTCAGTTATAATAGGAGCAGATTGGGGCGGCATTTTTTCCAGGAGCCATGGGCGGCACGAGACCACGCTACGCCACTGAGTACAGCGTATCATACACATTTCATTTTCAAATGCCAATAATAAGCGATGCCATGCATTGCTCACTGGTCTCTTGACAAGTAGTCATTATTATTAAGCCATTGTTATTAATTTTGTTAGTGTTATTTTATTACAATTTACATTAATTGACGAGACAATCTGCGGGTGTGCGCAAGCAGTGGCGGTTCCACCGGGGGAGCCAGGGGCCCGTGCCCCCCTATTGACTGCCTGCCCCCAGTTGCCCCCAGTTGGGACCCTATACTTAATGCTACATACATTAAACAACAAATGGTTGGCCCCCATGATTAGAAGTTGCCCCCAACGGCCCCCTTGCCAAATCCTAGAGCCGCCACTGTGCGCAAGATGAACACATTGGCACTTTTGCAGACGCCAGATGAATTATAATGTGAAACAGGTGAGCTATTAGGGTTTTCGTGAATGAAACAGTAGAGTTAGTTTTCGTAAACCCAACCCCCCGTGCAATGAATTCCATAGAATTGTCAGAATTGGATTACCACTTGAAGCCTATGTATCGTCGAACTTGGCAGTTTTGACTGGAGGTGGAAATATTATTTGATCGCAACTGATGGAGCCGAATCGTCAGCGAAAATCATTTGAGAGCATTCAGTAGACAAACGAGGACATGAAGCCAGGGCAGAGTAGACGTTGAATGCTCGGCGAGTGTACAGACATCATCTAACAATGATGCGTTCAGGATTTTGAAACCAGCGAAGGTGAAGAAAGATCCAGACTGGCAGATACATTCAAGGCTAATTGGAAAGGGTTCAGTTGAAGGTCAGAAAGTTGGTGCAACAATGCATTTCTCACGTATCTTAATCTGTTACCATAATTAATTTATTCTAACGAATAAATTTAGACGACACATTTTCTTATTGCCAGTTATACGATATTTACCAAAAAGGCTCTGCATGAGTCGATGGCAAGAAATCGTCGAAATGATCCATACGTTGCCACATCACAAGTGCCGCTGTCGTAGACATTGAAGGCAATGCAGTCAGAAAAGTCCATGCAGAATCTTGCACATACAGTGACGGAGTTGGTGGTGACTGGACGTCTCTGAGTCGGCGATGCAACAGCACACAGCCATCCTCCATATCTACCGAAAACACCGTCGAAATCTTTTCTTATAAATTCTGCATTCATGTCTTTGTACATCAGAACAATCTTGATTAAGATGAAGATTTCCTTCAGGAGTTTCATCTTCGTTTGACACTGCGCTGTTTCCAATAGATCGACTGAGAAAGCTCTGTGAGATTTTGTATTTAATCTAGTTATTATTCGTCAACTCTGAATCTACGTGTATTCTGACTTCAGTGAAGACATAGGCCTATCTGCCCGACAGTTTGGACGGGATAGGCTACAGTGGGCGCCGATTCACCTGTTGCACTGTCTAGGCGTCAAGAATAGTTGTCAAGGAGTTGGTTCTAAACATGATTTGATATTCGTTCCTGACAATCAACTTGGAAATGAAAATGCCGAAAATCGCCGCTCTGGCTAATATCAGAAACGGACGTAGATTGCGTTGGCAACCATTGTGGATGAACTGGTACGGGTGTTGAAAGGAATGCGCTAGTCACTTTCAAAATGATTTCATTTATTTATGGCTGCCTCACATCTCGAGATATTCTAATGTGAAAGATATCAATGGCAGCTCACCTATTCTTTTTGACGCTTGCGCATCTTTTGTCTAATGTTCTCCCAAATGTCTGCTTATATGACTGTTTGCATATACTACCTACTGTATTTAAATCGCACATCGCCATCTACTGTGCCTCTCGCCGATTATCAGCGGCCGATTATCGGCCTCAAACAATCGTCCGATTGCCGATTATTTGTTCATTACTGAGTTGAACATATTGTCATAAGACCAGCTGTAGCTCCTATTGCTGGTACTGTGTTTGAGCTATATTGCAAAATGAGTGAAGTGCTCTAGATAATTTCTTTATATCAAATATATTTGGTTAGAGTGACTTTGCCACATTCATCAGGGCCAGTAGCCGCATTGCAGTATAAAGGGCAGAATTAGTGAGCTACCATCTACTCAGTCTAGTTGTTAAAATATCTGTTGTCTGCAAGATAGACAGACTGACAAGACAGACTACCTCGTGCCTCGGTACCTCATCCGGAGGCACCACCAGTAATATAATCTTTGAACTTCGGGCGATTAAAGAATGCTGGGCAGCAGCCAAATTCTTGATGGATGACGGATGATCTCCCCTCAAGGCAGTAGCAGTCACATCATCATCATCATCATCATCATTGTCGTTATTATTATTTTCTTCTTCTTTCTTCTCCATGAGTTTAATTCCCGTTGAAGTCTATTGCAATTTGAATTTGTCTACTCCATTCGCATATGTCTTGTATTGCAGTCTCAGTGATAAGAAAAGCGCATTTATTCCTCATAGTTAATGGCCGTATACGGCTGCAACCACCAGTACCGGTACTAGTTGTCGCCAATCCAGTGTTTTATCCAGGCCCGTTAAGGGGAGATTCGCTCTCCAAAAAACCCTCAAACTTCTTCCCCCAAATTTCAGCACTAACGCAATTTTTTACATTGAGTCGTGTCTCTTGCCCTCCAGCCAAGTCAATTGTCCCCCAAGCCATGGAGTCTGGATGAAACACTGCAGCCAATCTCTGTCGGTTATGATTTTTAAGCTTGCTACTCGATCTTAGAAATCAGACAAAGTGGTCGATGGGAAGAAGAGGAGACATGATATGCTGCAGAGGTATCCTAACTAGTCTCTCTCTCTCTCTCTCTCTCTCTCTCTCTTGCCTCTGGGTACAGCAAAGTTAGTGCACTAAAAATTACACAACCACCTTCCACTCAAAGTTTTACTTTCGCTTTTACTTGTTTCTGCTGCGCTGCTTTCGTAATAATTTTTATAATTACAAATAGCAACATAAATGGTTGTGCAGTAATCGACCGATTATCGTACGATTCCGATTATTTAAAGCCGATACCGATTAATCGGTCGCTGAGCCGAGAATCGGCCGATACCGATTATCGGTGCGCCTCTAGTTAATGCGCTGAAACCAGCGGCTACATAAAATATGAGACATTCTTTTATTACAGTTCTATTCTTCGACATGCTGACCATAATCAGATCCTGACGTCAAAGCGAGAGGGTCAGGTCACAGGTGAAGGGGATATTGCCTTCCATGGTTGTAATTGTTGTTACTACCTGTACGCGAGTTTAACGTGAAAACCAAGAAATCCTATCGATTATTTTGCTATGTCGGAGCCGATATAGAATTCGTGTGATTTGGACAAGTTGGCATTTATATTTGAAAACTTTCAAGTTATCGCTATTTTTAATGATGTTTAGCCATGAGCGTCAGCTGCAAATTTTTCAAATGGAAAATAATTTTTATAAAGACCGCGGTGAAACAAGTTGTGTCAAACATAAAATGACTTAATAATATTTATCAAACGCCATACTAACGAGAAATACCCTGACACGCAAATTCGAACAGCTCATCCGCGGCACTCTTACATAGTGTAATCAACACCAGCTAACTTCTTTAGTACACTTTCAAATCGTAAAAACAAAGTGATCCTGAAGTTTCTAATAATAATAATAATAATAATAATAATAATAATAATAATAATAATAATAATAATAATAATAATAATAATAATAATAATAATAATAATAATAATAATAATAATAATAATAATAATAATGATTTTAAGTGGTTTAGGAGGCTAAGCAAGCCTTTGTGAAAACCAGTGATATCGTTGATAATATTATAATAAGGGACAGATAATGTGGAAGCAGTGGATTTGGCAGGCAGTTTTGCCAAGGCAGACATATTGCAACCGCATTCAACCCACTTAGTGTATCTTATTTATTGAGATACTAGCGATGGCAGTGAATGCGAAATGATTCAACGTTATGGACGCAGACATTTACCGTAATAAGGTTTCTTCAATACTGAAGTTATGTCCGTGAGACGGTGAGACCAGAATTTAATCGGAAATGTAAAAAATCGATCTGTCTTGTTGGATACGACCAGTGGCGGCTCTAGGATTTGGCAAGTGGGGGGGGCGTTGGGGTGGCAACTTCTAATCATGGGGCCAACCATTTGTTGTTTAATGTATGTAGCATTAAGTATAGGGTCCCAACTGGGGGGCCACTGGGGGGCCAGGCACTCAATAGGGGGCACGGGCCCCCCTGCCCCACCCCGGTGGTCGTATGATACAAGGGATTTACGATTCGACTGGTTATCGATCACCGATTAATGCACGACATTTTATATTGTTAACCATATTCTTTGACTGTATCATTGTTATTATTTACGATCATCACAGCATTGATAATGCCAGTCAGTATTTTAAAAATATAAAATGAAATTTTATTCTTAGTCTGATTTTGAGTTTTGAAGCAGTGAGTATTTAAACCTATCTCTACAAGAAGATCTCGACAATTGCAGGTTGTCACCGATTGTGTTATAATTATTGCGTTGAGTGTGATTGAGAGTTAGGCCACTGCAAAGGCAGTGTTGGGTTCACGTCTGAGATTTTCTGACAGCGTTTGGCATAATCCTCATGACAACGAGTTTCCAGAGGTTGAAGAACAGGAGCCATGATGAATCAAATTATCATCAAACGCAGGCCTGAGAAGGGGTGCAGCCGGTACATTGTTCCGGGGCCCGTGGAGCTCGAAGGGGAAAAAGGTAATCTTCGTCATGAACACGGGACCCCGGCGAATGTCTGTGTCTCTAAAACGTTAATTCTGCTCCCGTTTCTTATGCCTAAGCAACGCAACAATGCAACTTATACCTTATAGAACGTTAATGGCAGTCACTGTGTCTAGAAAATAAAGGCATAGTTATTAGTTAACCGTCAGAAACTATACTACTTCAATAATTAGCAGTAACTCTAGCGAAGACAATGCTGGTTCTTTATGTATAGTTTCGATGTATTTTCTGCAGTTCTTATGTACGTATCTCTGCTGGCGGCCAGTCTATGTAAGATATTGTTGATAATATTGAAAACACACAAAGCTTATGAACAGCGTCCACTGTATTCCATTGCCGACTTAGCCAAACGTCATGCTATTTTGGTGATTTTGTGTTCCTAAAACGTTAATTCTGCTCCCGTTTCTAAAAATTCAATGGCGTTTGAAAAGCATATGAGACGGAATTTGGTCTCGCTGATTATTAACGCACATTTTAAAATTAACTTCTCCGTTGTATTTAATTCTTAACAGCCCCGATATTGCAACGCTGTTCAAAGACTGTTGTTGTTGTTGTTGTTGCTGTTGCTGTTGCTGCTGTTGCTGTAGCTCCAGTTGTTGTTGTTGTTGCTGCTGCTGCTGCTGCTGCTGCTGCTGTAGCTCCAGTTGTTGCTGTTGCTCCGGGTGTTGCTGTTGTTCCGGTTGTTGATGTTGCAACACAGAGAAGGTTGATTTGCAAAAGAACTTGTCAGAGTGACACTAAATCTCTGGCACAATCAAAGAACTGCAACGGAGAAACTTTTACTGCAGAGTTTGGCAAGAAGCCCAGAAAGAAAGCTAAATAACTAATTTTACTAGATTGGGCAACATTAAATAGGTCTACTCCGACATTCGGACATTAGAAAATTTAGAATAAACTGGGACGAAAAGAAATGGAATAGAGGTTTTTTAAATTTTCAATGTGATGATTGGCAAAGCAATAATTAATGAACAATCTCTCTAGCAAAACCTAATGTGCAAGTGAATGCCACGACTAAACGTGAGTCTTTCGCTGAAAGAAACTGATAGAAATATTATTGAAATAATGAATTATTTTTCCTTATGCAATATTATAAGTTCCTAGTTATATTGCATAAGTTCCTAGTTCAATATAAGTAACGGTATCCTGCGTTATTTTAAAGATTTTGTCTTTCAGAACATCTGGATTGTTTTCTTTCTTTCGCGCAACCAGCTGCGGATAAAGGAAATCTCTACACACGCGCAATTTTCATTTCGGTGAACTTCAGTGAATAGTAGTGTCCTCGAAATGCATTCCATTCGACGCCATCGGCCCACGATGAATGATCTCCACGCAGATAAAGACCGTTGAGATTTGACTGATGGCAGTCCATATACCACCAGGCGCCATGAAATGTCTGAGCGCAGTTGTCGTTTGGCTTCATGTCGTGATCCGCATCTTTTGTTGTGAACTGAAATCCATTGTGCTGAGAGAAACTGTCTCCTGCGTTACAAAAACCCACATTAGGTTTATTCCGTAAATACTATACGCACATTGTCCTAGATCGTTTCTCTTAAAAAGTAGGCCTATCCGCAGAATTCCCGTTGATCTAAGAACTTCTTCTCATTTCTCGGAGTAACCATAGAATCCTGCAAATGTGACAACCAGTGAGGAGAAAGACAGAATTTGTTTTGTCATGATCATCCATTTAAAAGGTGACCTATAAAGGCTAACAGCAGCAGATCGCGGGGCGCACTTCCTAAACCAACGATTGACTGAGTTATAATTACAACTAGGTGTTTACCCGTCAAAAATGACGGGGGACATTGGCTGTTTTACCACCCGATTTTGCGCAAATGCGACAGCATTTTATGACGGGGGAGATTGGCTGTTTTACCACCCGATTTTGCGCAAATGCAACAGCATTTTATGACGGGGGAGATTGCCTGTTTTACCACCCGATTTTGCGCTAATGCAATAGCATTTTGCGCAATTAGTTCTCCTTCACTCGCCGCCTTTTCCTTCAACCGAGTTAACGCACATTCGCATGAATTTTCTGAAACTTGATAGTCAAGGTAAGTGTAATGATTTGGCAGTGTCGAACGACATGCAGTGCTTGATTCTCTTGTTTGCTGTGCTGCTTTTGCACGCCGAGCAACAGCCTGCTACTCATTCTCACTTGATTGTCGCAAACCTCGTGAACGCTGGACTTTTTTGTTTTGCACGGACGGTTAGAAAGAGGAATAAAAAGGCTAAACAATGGTGCAAACCTCATCTTCTTAGCTCTTATATAGCCTGAGATATAGCAAATTCAAAAAAGTAGGAAACTAAAATTAAAATATTTAATGGAACAGAAATCGATTTAGGAATTCAGTCATGATCCAGCAATAGCATCAATGGGAATGGACATAATGCCTTCGCTGGATCATGTAATTTTGATCAGAATTTTCAGAATTCAAAACTTTCGCGAAATTCACCGATAATAATTATGTTCAAACATTGGGGTCATCGGGTTGGAATTGATAGATCTTTACCAAATGTCAACCGATTTTCAAACTTTTAGGTTTATTTTGTTCCTCTGACATCCCTTTATAACTTTGCCGCTGACCAAAGTGGGGTTACCGCTGAAAATATTTTGCTAGGGGGCTATAAAAATATTTTGGGGGAGAGGGTGATATTTTAGGCCGTAAAGTGAACTCTACCCCAACTTTTTTGTTTTGCACGGACGGTTAGAAAGAGGAATAAACGGTCTAAACAATGGTGCAAACCTCATCTTTTTAGCTCCTATATAGCCTGAGATATAGCAAATTTAAAACGTTACAGCAATCATTTCTGAAGAACGCTTTTCCAAAAATTAAATCCCCAGTATGGTGACGCGTCTGAAAATTTAATCCCCAATTGAGGGGTTAAATTTTAAAAATAGGGTTTGAGGTTAGGAAGGAGTAAATATATATAATAACGGGGGCAGGGCATTGGGAGAGGGAAGGGAGATTTGGGAGGAGGAACGTGGGTTGTACGGGTTTTCGGAGCAGCGTTGTGTAGAATTTGGAACGGGGTTTGTGGCCGTAGGTTTGGGAACGGGATTTGGGGCCGGTGGGGTAGGGCGGGAGCAGTGATGGTTTGGGGCCAGGGCGATTGGGAAAGGGATGGTGAGAGGGAATGGGGAGAGGGGAAAAGGGATGGGGAGAGGGGGAAGAGGAACGGGGTTTGGGGCCGGGGCCGGAATGGGTTGGGTCCTGGGGCGATTGGGAGGGGATGGGGAGGGAAAGGGTCAGGGAGAGGGAAGGGGAACGGGGTTTTGGGGCCGGGGCCGGGGCCAGGGCCGGAATGGGTTGGGGTCAGGGCGATTGGGAGAGGGATGGGGAGAGGGATGGGGAGAGGGAAAGAGATGGGGAGAAGGAAAGGGAACGGGGGTTTGGGGCCGGAATTGGTTGGGGTCAGGACGATTGGAAGAGAGATGGGAGAGGGAAGGGGATGGGGAAAGGGAAGGGGAAAGGGTTTGGGGCCGGGGCGGGAATGGGTTGGGGCCTGGGCGATTGGGAGAGGGATTGGGGTGACGGAAGGGGGACGGGGGTTTAAGCTGCAATTAAGACGCTTCGTTAAACGCTCCGTTTTGATTAAACAATATTTGGTTGTCAATGACAACAGCGTCTTGCAATACCCTCCGTGTTGCGGACGGACAGACGGACAGACATCGAGAATTATATAATAAGATATCACTTGCACCAGTGGTTCTCAAACTTTCTCAACCTAAGAACCCGTTTTAAAAGCCGTTAACCCCTCACTGTACAAAATTTTACTGCTAGATTCTGAAGATGATTGAATTACACTTTAGACCAGGGCTATTCAACTGGCGGCCCGCGGACCAGATCCGGCCTGCCAGGGGTGTGAAATGGCCCGCAAAGTTACTAAAACGATCAATAACTTTTTCTAACACATCCAAAATATTTTTAAATGTCTTGTTTTCAACTTGCACCTGGCCCTCGAGCACCAATCATACAAAATTTTTGGTCCTTCATGAAATTTAGTTGAATACCCTTGCTTTAGACTGTTCTAACTTTCTTTAGCTGAAGCGGAAATGTGTCTAATCGAACGTAGTCCAAAGTCTAATTTAAACGGTACGGAAGATAGTAACAAGGAAATTAGGAAATTGACAGAAATGGCGAACATTATGTATGAACGTGGTACTTGCCTCTGGAAATGTGCGTCATTATTCAATGCAATACCAAAAAAACAGAAGTAACAGAATATGGAGTTCACAGAACAATAAGTCGTATAAGTCATATAACGAAGATAGTTCTAAGATTACTGCTCGAAAGAGCAAGGAGCAAGACTAGAAATGCAATAGCAGAGGAACAATATGGTTTCAAGAAAGACTGTGGCTGTTGTTGGAGGCTCGGGGCGCAATGTAGCAAAACAAACGAGATTTCGGTTGATTTTGTATCAAATTATATTTATTTCAACATAGCAGTCCAAACATCAAAACGGAAGAGCTCCATAGTCAAAACCAAAGACTCCGCATCTAGATACAAAGTAAGTAAGCAGATCAAACCCATGACACTCTAAAAGCAATATAGAGATGCTTTAAACAGCAAATAAGAAATTTAGTTGAGGTTTGGTCAACAATTGGACCTCTACATCAATCAATAATATTCTCAATTTATAATCGTGCTCATGTCGTAAAAATTGTGCGCGGTGGCGACGAAAAAGAGTCGTCTATTCTAAAGCAGAGATAGTGGACAGATTAGGCATCAAGTTTTCAACCATTCTCATGTCTGGAAAGTTTACCTGCAGTTCCTCTGTATCCAGAAACGTTCAGTGTGTAGTAATCAGCCGATGAAGCTATTTTGAAGGTCGAATACTCTGCATAGCGTTGCTGTCCATCGAAATCCTCGAGTTCAATGCGCAGTTTGTAATCGAAGGAATTCGTCAGGGCGTACAAGTCTTCAAGTCCTGAAACAGTCAATTCTATATTATTAAAGGCAAAGTACAAAGATTCTGTTTTAGAATCTATTATGAAAGAAGACTGAAATGAGAAACGGAAGTTCACTTCTTTTACGGACATTTCAGTGGATAATACTAATAATAACGATAATAATCAAGGCTTTTCAGTGAGAACGCATAGGAACGGCGTTCCCACGCCTTTTTTGCCAGATTGTATATATAATTATGGATATGTAAGAATGCGTTTGGGAACATACAGGTACGGCGTTCCCACACCTGTTTTTGTTGATGAGTAAAAATTGACGAGTTCCCAAGCCTTTTTTCCGAGAAAAACACTGATAATAATAATTAATAATTATAGTTGATAATAATAATAATAATAATAATAATAATAATAATAATAATAATAATAATAATAATAATAATAATAATAATAATAATAATAATAATAATGTGATTTAAAGTGGTTTAGGAGGCTAAAGTAAACCTATGTGAAAACCACTGATGTAACTATCTGCATTCAATTGCCTAGTTTATCGAAATAGCCTTTGAATCCGTTTACTGTTTCAACTGTCACTCCCACCTCGTCCACACTGTTCTATTTGTCCACAACCCTTGCACTAAAGAAATTTTTCTTTCTCGTACCCACCCTCTGCTATCATGTTAGTTTATCAGATGCTAACTACAGCTCAATTGCTTGTATTAACTTAACGAAAAATATGAATTTAGAAGTTCTGCAGTCGAGTTGTCATTTGACATAATTGCAGTTGCAATTGTTTTACGTACATTGAGAAATATTGCAGCAATGGTCCTAGCTTCAGGGGACAATTAGATGTCTGAAAAATCTGATAAGATGGAATACTTAATTACTTTATAGGGAAACTATTAAAGCATTCGTACGCTCATGTAGTACTATTGTAAGCGTCAGCAACAGTTGAATCGCATTGCAATGCGTAAAATCGTTTGATTCGGATAAAATTGACATAACGGAACTGTTGGCCATAAAAGAATCAGCGCCAGTAGCCTCTAGCACAGTAATCTCAAACTTTTTATGATGTCTTAGAAAGTTAGGCCTATGTGATGACTCGCGGCTCTTATAAAATCTAAAATTTGAATTACTGTAACTGCAGTTAACATATAGGCTAGGCTATCAATTAACATATAGACTATCAATTAACATATAGACTATCAATTAACACAGGCCTATAGGCTATCAATTAACATATAGGCTATCAATTAACATATAGGCTACTAATTAACATATAGGCTATCAATTAACATATAGGCTGTCAATTGACATATAGGCTATCAAATAACATATAGGCTGCTTGTTTTTGACAATCAATTATTTAATCAGAAAATTGCAAATCTTATTTATCGATTTTAACTTCTACTGGAATCGACACTCTTAGAATCACCAGTGTGTTAAACTGTGTTTTATGTTCTGAGGTGTTGGCGAACCCAGTTTGAGAACCGCTGCTCTAGCATTTGCAGTACGAATAAATAACTATGTGAACTTTCTTAGCCAGACAGGCCAGGTCTATGTTAATTGATAGTCTATATGTTAATTGATAGCCTCTATATGTTAATTGATAGCCTAGCCTATATGTTAACTGCAGCTAATTCAAATTTTAAATTTTATAAGGTACGCGAGTCATCACACAGCCATTTGTCTCGGGTCTGTTACCAAATACATGCATTGATCGACCGTTTGTATTTAAAACCAACTCTGGTTATTTTATGTGGTGCGTTTTAGGAAGCTTCCGTAATGTCAGTGTTTAATCTAGGCCGTTTCCGGGGGGAAAATTGCCCTTTCCCACCCCCGGAAATTTCAAATATTATTCCCCCCGGAAATTTTGGAATACTACATGGACTAACAGCGGCCCATAGCAGAATTCCCCCGGCTTTGTCAGTTCCCCCGACTTTTTTTCAGTTCCCCTGGAGTCCAGGAGTCTAGATTAAACACTGCGTAATGTCTGTCTAAAATTTCTAAATCGTAATAATTAAGATCACATTCCACTCTGAGTGGACATTCGCATCTTGCTGAATTCCACGGTACAGTAGCTGTTACGTTTACTAATTGAACGTAATTTTAAAAATTATTCTATACCATTAGTTGTCAAATTTCAATTTCTTTATGTTCATCGTTCGCGTCTAGATAATAATTATTGTTCGTAGATGTTCACAGTCTTAAGTCAACCGAACACATTGAGAAGCTGTAACTGACCGAGCCAGAATTCACCGAGTGAATTTCCGAAGCCATCGACGTACTCTTCCCAGGTTCGATAGAAATCCTCGCTTCCATTCACGCGTCTTTGAAACACCTAAAAAGAGAAATTCGACTCTGATGATTGGAAACGATTAAAATTTCATCATTCACTACACGGTATCGAATCTAATCTACATGGGCTGGGAAATGGCAGAATGGTAACATGCTAGTCAGGTACGCTGACGGACACGGGATCTGATCCTGCGGTCGACTCAGCCTTCATTCGGTATATGGCGGTCAGTGGTGGGCAACTAGTTAACTAATTAGTTACTAACTAAAGGTTAAACTATTTTTTAGTTATCTTCATAGTTTAATTAAATATAAATAGTTTAGTTAGAATGCTAGTTTAACTGAAAACTTTTAGCTAATAACTAAATAGTTTAACTAAAACTTTTTAGTTGGTGTCCCGAATTCTCAATAACAGTCCCTTTCAATTTATTTTTTTCTGGGTAACTTTTTCCAAACAAACTTGACAAACTTGTGTTCCTGCAGTCTAGACTAAGACCTAAATATTAAATTAAGAATAATTAATGATTTCAATGGTTCATTGACTGATATTTTCATGTTGCCAGCATCGTCTATTTTCATGAACACATAATTGATACCTAGGAAATAGTTGTAAAATTAGTTGCAAAAAGTTTAACTATATTTTTTAGTTTAGTTAACTATTTTAGAAAGTTAGTTTGCAAGTAAAAGTTTAACTACTTATTTCTAGTTTAAATTTAGGTATAGTTTAACTAATGTTTTTAGTTAGTTGCCCATCACTGATGGCGGTGGTAACTGAGTAGCAATTTTACCGCGAAGTAAACAGGCGTATTACACGAGAACACTGGCCCCGTATCGTGTAACTTGAGCCAGTTGCGTGGCAGAGAGCCTTGAAACGGAGATCAGCGCCGCCCTATGAGCCTTGAGACTTCGTGAAAGTCTTTACTTACTTAGTGAATCTAATGCAGCTTCCTTGCCTTCAGCATATTGAATGACATCGAGTTCAATGACGATTTTGCGCATTTTCTGTCCAGTGCACAGAGCAGTAATACGAAAACTCTTCAATATTTTTAAAATTTGTTTATTTAATTTAAAATTTTTTGGTTTGTTTTTATTTCTTCTTCGTCATACATTACATACAGTAAATATTATATAATTGTATAATTTATAATATAATAAGAATAATATAATTTATAATTATATATTTTTGAAATTACTGTGCATCTATTATAATAGACGTACAGTAATTTCAAAAATTCAAATAAAAATTTCAACAAATTAACACAAAGAACTTTAATCTTAACTAGTAGAGGCATAATGTTAATACTTGGATGGAAAGAAGAAATAAGCTAAGAGTCCATAACTGACCAGCCATCTCTGTCCAGGATAAGTGAAATCACAGTAGACTGAGCGGTAAAGATGTAACAGATTGCAGTTTATTCTGATCCTGTTCAAGCCGCTTGTGTTTGTGCTGGTTTCTAATTCCGAACAATCTCGAGGCCAGGCCATGAAAACGTCTGTGAACGTAAATGCCTAAGAAAGTTAATGTACAATTCTGCTGAAACTACTACTACTGCTACTACTACTGCTACTGCTGCTACTGCTGCTACTACTGCTACTACTACTAGTAGTAGTAGTAGTAGCAGTAGTAGTAGCAGTAGCAGTAGCAGTAGTAGGTAGTAGGTAGTACTACTACTACTAGTAGTAGTAGTAGTAGTAGTAGCAGTAGTAGTAGCAGTAGTAGTAGTAGGTAGTAGTAGTAGTAGTAGTAGTAGTAGTAGTAGTAGTAGTAGTAGTAGTAGTAGTAGTAGTAGTAGTAGAAGTAGTAGTAGTAGTAGTAAGAGCATTTCTATAGCGCAAATATTCGCAAAGCAGCAAATGCGCTAATGTCAGCTGCAAACCGGATCAAACAAACAATAATGTCTTTGGTTGTTTTCTAAAAGAGAACAGGGTGGCGAAACTACAGGGCGGTGCAAAAAAAACGGACAAGTCTCATTTAGGTTTGCCATTTAATATAACATTGAATGAACTGTAAACTTTCAGAAAGTTTTTAATGCGTAAGAAATTTCAGTCGAAGTGATGTTCAATAAGTCTTCAGTTTGCTGCGATAACCAATAATAATCGCTTGCGAAACTGTCCAATAACCCGGTTTATAGGCATAATTGACATAATTGCAGTTTATAGGCATAATTTCAGGCTGATTTCGTCCCAGCATGCTGTCAGAACATTTTTCAAATGTTCAATATCGCGAATTCTCTGCCTGTGGACCAGACATGGGTCAATTACAATTGTAATTGTAATTCAATTGTAATTAATTACATTTTGCCAATGTAATTGTAATTTTAATTGATCTGTGGAAAGTTCAATTACGCGTAATTGTAATTGTAATTGTCATTTGTGTAATTGTAATTGTAATTTAGCTATTGTAATTGATTTACCCAATTACATGAATGTGAGTTTTATAAGTTCTAATAGCGTATTAGCATGTATGAGCCGGTCTTGTCAGTCTATGAATGTATGGCAGTGAATACATTGGATGGTTAGTGAATTGTCAAAGCACAACGGTTATTGGTAAATGGACTCACTGCTCTGGTCAGTTGCCATGCAAAAATTTACTTATTTACTTTTTACTGCCTTTCAAATTGGAAGGGAACCAGCTTATCATTTGTCTACTTCCTGTGTTCTGCGGCTGCACTTTTTTGTGAATGAAAGTTTAATGCCAGTAAAGATTAGCATAAATCAAGCAGGATTAATATGGAATTATTTGAAAAGTCTGATGACTTTAACAATGCTGTTTCCAATGCAAATGTTAAAGTGAAGTGCCGGTTGTGTGGTGAATTAGTGTCATGCTCGAAAAAGGCTACTTCGAATTTGTTGACTCATTTGCAGGTTTGTGAAACTTTGTTACGGTTTTTTTAAATAGGCGGTAGCATATGACTTTGTTGAACTAATTTATGTTAATTATTTTAGACACTTAAGTTTATTAAAAGAAGCAGAAAGAGTAATGAAAAGTAATTGTAATTGTAATTGTAATTGACACGTTTGTAATTGTAATTGTAATTGATCCCAATGTAATTGGCTGTAATTGTAATTGTAATTGCAATTGACAAAAATCCGTATAATTGTAATGTAATTGTAATTGCTTAAAACGTAATTGACCCATGTCTGCTGTGGACAAGCTGTTGAAGAGTGAAGGCTAGGGTTAGCTCTCTTTGGTGACAATTTCACTTTTCAGCAGTATGGAGCACCTGATCATCGTTCACAAAAAGCAGTTGCCTTTCTCACTGCCCACGTTCCAATCTTCATTGAACCAGAAAATTGGCCGCCGAACAGTCCAGATTTTAATCCCGTAGACAATTCAGTCTTAGGAGTGCTTCAACAGCTTTTCTATAGGCAGAGAATTCGCGATATTGAACATTTGAAAGACGTTCTGACAGCATTCCGGGACGAAATCAGCCAGGACACCATCAACTGGGATATTGGACAGTTTCGCAAGCGATTACCAATATTTACCATTGGTTATCGCAGCAAACGGATGACATATCGAATATCACTTTGACTGAAATTTCTTACGCATTATAAAATCCTGAAATTTTACAGTTCTTTCAATGTTATATTAAATGGCAAACCTAAATGAGACTAGTTCGGTTTTTTGCGCCACCCTGTATGTTTTTCAGAAAAATAGCTTGAGAATTAACTACTTGAAAGTCAATAGGCCTACGTGAAGGCCTAGTTTATCTAATTCCATAATAAGCAGTGGCGGCTCCAGGATTTGGCAAGTGGGGGGACCTTGGGGTGGCAACTTCTAATCATGGGGAGCCAACCATTTGTTGTTTAATGTATGTATCATTAAGTATAGGGTCCCAACAGGGGGGCCACTGGGGGCCAGGCACTCAATAGGGGCACGGGCCCCCTGGCCCCTCCCGGTGGAGCCGCCACTGATAATAAGGGCACGAATTTGCTGGATTTTAGTTATCAAATTTAATGTCGGTAAAAGGAAATTCAATACAGCACCTTAGGCGAACATTTTCTAATATTGTCACTTATGCTCATAGACCTGCTTATGCTAAACAACCAGCAGCACAATTCAAAATGTAAAATATCTATGAAACTCAATCAGGGTTATTTCTAGGATTATCAATTTAGGGGTGTCGGTCTCAAATTGGGGCGTTGGAGGTGTTAAAGGTGCATCTCAGGCTCGGATTAGGAAAATTGGGGTAGGGTGTTGGTCTCAAATTGGGGGAGGTGTTGGTGTGTTAGGGGGTGTAAAAATATCCATGAACTCAACCTATCGCTTAAAATTGGTTTTGTGAAAGTGACAGTTAGATTTTTCGATAACACAAAATAATTGAAAAATAACTATTTATTGAAATTGTGGATACCCGACGACACTTCCTATTAAGGCTACGCTATAATAATACATAGTAATTTTTTACGGCAATGTTTCAAGCCGGTTTAACGGAATAAATGCACGACTAACCGCCAAATTCCATGCTTTGTCTGTAACCATATTCAACGTCCTGCTCAGGGAAGAAAAACAAACATTGTAGAAATATTTAAGTCAACGTCAGAGTATTTATCTAGGCCTGTTAGTGAAAAGAACCCCCCCCAAAAAAAACCCGCACAAATTCCCCCTCTAAATCCCAGTACTGACCAATTTTTGCATTGAACTGTGTCTCTTCCCTTCCAACCAAGTCAATTGCCCCCACCACCCTCCACCCCATGACCCGGGCTCTGGATAAAACACTGGTCATCATGTTGCCATGTTTGTGTTTAAGTCTCTTCAACAGCTTTCATCGTCACCACTGTTGATGGAAACCAAATTCAACTTTCCAACAATGGTGACGTTGACTGTGATGTTAATGCTAGAATCTGGGAAGGCGTCACAGGCTTCAAGCACTATTCCAAAGTCTCCACCAAATATGGAAGTGCAGCTCTATCAGCAAAAATACCAGGCTGCTTCTGTACTCTGCCATTGTAATAACGACCGCTCTGTATGCAAAGGAAACAAGGAAGATGACGAAGAAAACTCAGCAGAGATTAGACGTCTTTCACCGATGATGCCTCCGTCAGATCTTAGGAGTGACATGGAAAGATCGCATGCCCAATGAGGAAGTTATGCGACTAACTGGCATGGACTCGCTACACTGTACAGTAGACGAGCGCAGACGCAGATACACTGGTCACGTCCTGCGAATGTCACCGTCAAGACCCGCAGCTCAAGCAGTGAACTGGAGACCAGAAGATGGGAGAAGAGGTATAAGGAAGACCGAGGATAACATTGCAAGACACTCTCGCAGAAGACGTGAAAGATTTGGGGGCTAGAGATAGCCAAAGCAAGAGAAGTTGCCAGTGATCGTACCGGCTGGAGAAGACTCGTCGTCCAATGTTCCAGAGGGTAGTGGATATCTAAGTCTAAGTTTAACTATGTTTATTCTAGGCCTTCTTGGGGGAAATCCCCCCCCCAAGTATAAAAATCCCCACCCAAATTTCTATATGTTGCATTGGGGTGAAATCCCCCAGAAAAAAAAATAGCGCGACGAGAGAGGGGTTTTATTTTCGGAGAGGGAAAAAATACAAGGATGAACCTTTAGTTTGCTTGTCAGAGAGAGTATTGGAGAATTGGAGGACAAGAAGGATATGAACATAAGGAAGGACGTCGATGACCTTTTTTTGCCTGTCGCCACGTCGTCCGGGAAGCCAAAAAGTATGCGGGGACCTCTTTTTGCTTGTCAAGCTTTTTGGGGGAGACAAACCTTCTTCCCCCTCCAAACATTTCAAACTCCCCCCCAATGTCAAGGTGGCTAGAATAAACACTGTAAGCTTACGGTATATTTTCGCCATTATCATTACGTGACGTGTGCGGGAAGATGAAGATGGCAGACGTGGTTACACGCTGGGCAGGAACGCCGACGGAACGGGTTCAATCCCCGTAGGAGCCCCTAAGGTCGACTCAGCCTTACTCGCTAGAGGGCGGTTGTAACATCAAAAACTGAACAGCATGGCAACATTGCTAAGGTAACCATAGGTTCGGCGGAACGACTGGCCACCGTGTCCGCCGATGAATGGCTTAGCCGCCTATGGGCTGATGGTCATGAAACCGAGGATCAGCACCGGCACCTACGGGCACTGAACTCACTGAGCCCTCTGAGACCACTGAGCCCTTTATCATTACATGACGAAAATTGTTTTGCTGCGTGTGACACTTTAACAGACGTAACTCGAATGAGATGTCAAACAAGGGAATCGTTGGGTTGCTCCCGAATAAAACAACGCAGTAGATAGAGTTAGTTTTCCTAACGTTCTCATGCAGTGAATTTCATAGAATTGTATTGCAACGTGAAGCCTATCTAGGCTACACTGTATCGTCGAACATGGCTGTTTTGATGGAGATGGAAGGAATAGTTGAATACGACTGAAGGAGGAAGTCAGGGTAGAGAGGGTCGTTAATGGTTCTGTGGGTGAACAGACTTCGCTTGATGCTTTCAGGAATTTGAAACCAGTAAACGACGGGAAGTTTTCTAACTTAAGGGCATGGAAGCCTGCATATTTGCACCTGGAAGGTCAACGTCGGGCATTTGAGAAATTTAAGAATTTGACTAACTTAGGCCATCAATGAGCATAATTTCTATGGTTGCAAAAGAGGGTGCTCGGGGCAGGGAGACGATATCTCGACCAAATATAGTCCGATTTTCAAATTTTTTAATATATATTTTGCTCCAGTTACATTCCTCTACAACTTTGCCGCTCACCAAAGATAGATTACCACTCAAAATTTCTTGCTGCACAGCTTGGAACAAAAAATGCTTTGAGGGAGGGTTTGTTTTAGGCCGTAAAGTGGACCCCTCGCAAATGTTTCAAATTTTTGCACGGATGGTTTGAAAGAGGAATAAAAATGCAAAACATTGGTGTATACCTCATCTTTCTAGCTTTCATAGAACTCGAGCAACTGCATGTTGAAAACAATCCAAAATTACGTGAAAATACGCAGAAACGCTGATTTCTTAAGGGGTTTAGATCGTTGACCAACTTAGGCCGACTTTGGTGGTTGCTTAAGGTTGACCTTCCAGGTGCAAATATTTAGGCTTCCGTGCTTAAGGGATACTTCTTCTTTCTTTCCTTCCGTCTTTCCCTATTGGGTTGGACCTTTCTTTCCTTCCGTCTTTCCCTATTGGGTTGGACGATGGGTCTGAACGAGTTCCTTCCACTTCTGTCTGTCTCTTGCTGCTCTGGTCAATTGGATGAAGTTCATTTGCATTTCTTCTGCATCCTCTTTTAAGTTTTCTATCCATGTTTTTCTTGGTCATCCTTTTCTCCTTTCCCCTTCAACAAAGTTATATGGTGCTTTCTTTGGTATTCTTCCTTCCTTCATTCTTTCCACATGACCAAACCATTTCAGTCTTCGTTTCTGTATTGATTCAATTATCGTTTCTTTTTACTCTGTCTTTTCTCTGATCATTTCATTTCTTATTCTTTGTCTTCTGCTGACTCCTGCAGGTATACACTCAAGGGATACACTCAATGCTAATTGGAGGCAGTTTGAACTGAACTGAACTGAAACATCATTTATTTTTCAACGTTAAGCAGACATTTCCATTAATACAGTCACTGAAAACATGTCCATGATGAAGAACATAATGGAAGAAAGAAAACAAAATATCTCAAGACTGTTGTCTTATCTAAAAAGTTAACAACAACAAAATAATACAGTCAAGAGCACGAGAAAAATATGTTGAGAAAAAGTTGACTGAAGGGACCATAGGTCAATAGTTCAAGTGAATGTGGAGGACGCTGTTACAATGCAATCCGAATATGTATCCTAATAATGTGCTACGGTAAGTAATTATAATTACATTAAAGCACAAACTTCTAGATTTAGGCGACACTTTCCGACCGATTGCTAGTGAAAATCGATATTTACCAAAAAGGTTCTGCAGGAGTCGATAGCAAGAAATCGTCTGAGTGATTGACACGTTACCAAATCACAGGTGGTGTTGTCGTAGACATTGAAGGCAATGCAGTCATAAAAGTCCATGCACAATCTTGCACATGCAGTGACAGAGTTGGTGGTGACTGGACGTCTCTGAGTCGGCGATGCAACAGCACACAGCCATCCTCCATATCTACTGAAAACACCGTCGAAATCTTTTCTTATAAATTCCGCGTTCACGTCTTTGTACATCAGAACAATCTTCAATAAGATGAAGATTTCCTTCAGTAGTTTCATCTTCATTTGACACTGTGCGTTTTCTAAGCTCGGTGAGATTTTGTATTTAATCAATTTGTTATTCGTCAATTCTGTAGGCCTATCTATACGAGTGTTATAAGTTCAAGGATGTAATATCTGTCCGACTGATTGGACGGGATAGAGTTTGCACCGATTCATCTGTTGCGCTGTCTGGCCGCCATGAATCGTGGTAGTCAAGGTGTTGGTTCCAAACATGATTTGATATTCGTTCCCGAAAATCGATTCGGAACTGGAAAACGCCGAAAATCGCCGCCCTGGCTAATTCCGGAAAAGGACATAGAAAAACTGGTCATGTCGCTTCCGCTCAATCAATAGATTGCATCGGCAACCATTGAGGATGAACCAGTACGGGTGTTGAAAAGAATGCATTAGTCTCTTTCAAACTGATAGCATTGTTTTGTTGCTGCCTCACGTCTCTAGACATTCTAGAGTTCAAAGACATCAATGGCTGCGCGCCTATCATTGTTTGACGATCGTGCACCTTTTGATGCATCGTCTCCCGTCCTCTCAATTGCCTGTCTAAATGACTGTTTACATTTACTAGCTGCGCAGATCGGGCATAGAAATCTGCTATACCCTGAAACCAGTTGCTACATAATATATGATATTTTTTGACTACAATGTAATCCTATTATTTGGCATTTGCTATTTATTCAGCGCCGAAACGAGAGGATCAGGTGAGGTGGATATTGCTTCCAACCAGGGCCGCCGAGAGGGGCAGAGGAGCAACTGCACAGGGGCCCGGCGGTCTGAGGGGGCCGATGATGAATATGTATAATTAACAATAATTTGAATAATAACACTAAAGTAGAGGGGGCCCGGCAAGCAAAAGGGAGCCCGGCGTGAAAAGGTTGACAAGCAAAAAAGGTCATCACCTAATTTTAAGATGTAAAAGAGGCTGACAAGCAAAAAAAGGTCGTCAGGTAATTTTAAGATGTAAAATTGGCTGGCAAGCAAAAAAAGGTCGTCAAAGAAATTTTATTCTGCACAGGGGCCCGGAATTTCTCTCGGCGGGCCTGCTTCCAACAGTTGTAATTGTTGTTACTACTTGTATGTGAGTTCAACGAGAGAACCATGGATCTCTTTCGATCAGTGGCGGCTCACCGGGAGGCCAGGGGCCCCGTGCCCCCTATTGAGGCCTATTTGTGTGGCCCCCAGTTGGGACCCTATACTTAATACTGCATACATTAAACAACTAATGGTTGGTCCCCATGATTAGAAGTTGCCCCCAACGGCCCCCACTTGCCAAATCCTAGAGCCGCCACTGTTTTCGATTGTTTTGCTATGTCCGGGCCGATATAAATTCGTGTGATTTGGACACGTTGGCATTTATATTTTAACACTTTCAGTTATCGTTATTTCGACGGATGTTTAGCCACGAGCGTCAGCTCTGCAAATTTTCAGGTGGAAAATGATTTGCATAAAGACCGTGGCGAAACAAGCATGGCAACTCCAGGATTTTGCAAGTAGGGGGCGTTGGGGTGGCAACTTCTAGCGCATGGGGCCAACCATTTGTTGATAGGTATGCAGTAGTAAGCATAGGGTTCCAACAGGGGGCCACTGGTGGGCCAGGCATTAAATAGGGGACATGCCCCATCGGGCCCCCATGCATGTGGAGCCGTCACTGGAAACAAGTTGTGTTAAGCATAAAATAATTTTATCAAAAGCCATGCTAACGAGAAACACCCGAACACACAAATTCGACCAGCCCATCGACGGCACTCTTGCTGTATTACATAATTCAATCAACTCACGCTAAATTTAACATTACACTGTCCAGATATCAATCAATCAATCAATCGATCAATAAACTTCTATGGCGCCACTATCATAATCAGTCAGAACAGCGGGGGGAGCAATCTGCACATTAATACATTATAAAATAATATTTTCATTTCTTGAGACGCGCCCCCCCAGAACCCCCAATGACGCCTCTGAAATGGAAGTGACTTTGGTTGCATAAATTGCATTTCTATTTCACGAATTTCAAACGTCGTTTTCTCGTTAATCAAAGGTGGAAGCAGTGATCAAATATTTCATTCTCGCGAAATAAGCAACTGATAATAATTGTCCCGCTATTTGGCCGTTCGTTAGAAAGAATCCATACTGTCACTAGGCCTACCTGTGAGGCTTCGTTGTTTTGCATTCGCATTTGCTGAGAGAACTGACAGCGATTATCAATTTTCAAAACTGCTTTTGTTCATTATCGAGTTCAACGAATTGTCAAATGACTAGTAGTAGCTTCTATAGCTGGCACTGTGCTTTACCCAGGCCTATATTTCTCCAGTTCGTAAGGGCCTCTATTGGCTTCCAATTAGCGAAAGGATAGACTTTAAAATGATAGACTCCAAGTGTGCTAAAATCTGCCTTCAGGTATACAAAACATTCTATTACAAGGAACCTAGTTACCTTCCTTCAAAACTTTCTGTGCAAACAAACAAATACTAGACCAGATCCTCGTCTGCAATAGTTCTCCCCATCCCCCATACTCGGACAGTTCTTGGTCTTCTCAGTAGCCTCCCCCAAAATCTGGAACTCATTGCCTCGGCATGTGCGCATTTCAAATTAATTACAGATTTTTAGAACAAGATTAAACTTCCATCCATTTGACTTGGCTTATCCACCATAGACTGTCACCCGTTTGTCCGGCCGGATACCCTGGATTTGACCTGGATCTTTAGTGATTTGGATTTGGTGTGTCATCGGTTGATGCTCCTCTGCATTATGAAGTGGCGCTATGGAAGTTTAAGATTAGATTGTATTATATTAGATATTGCGAAATGAGCTAAATGTTCGAAATAATTTCTATCAAATATATTTGATTGAAGTCCGGTGTTTATTCTAAGCCTTCTCTGGGGAATTCCCCCATTTGAATTTGCCCTCAAATTTTGACATTTTGGCAAGTAGTTATAACCCCTCCCCCATACACAAAAATTAAACTCCCCAATGTCTAGGTGGCTAGAATAGCCACTGGTTGAAATCACTTGCATTTTCAAATCAAACCCAAGTTGTAGACGTCTTTAAAATAATCACGCACCAAATTAGGAACACAGCAAATTTGTCTCCGCATGAGTGTGATTTGTCGGCCAAGAAAACTTCATCGCATTCTGAGTCCTATAGATGAGTCAGCTTAGAGCCTATATGCAGGGCGTAGCCAACAAATTGATTTGGGCAGGGTATAAATTTGGGGGAGGTATATATTGTTATATATATTATATATATATATTATATAAGAATTATATACAGTACTAGAAAGATGCTCGCTTCGTTCGCGCTCGCTCGCTCGCAGTGCAGGATAATACTAATCCAATACCTATACCTAATACCCAATCATTGAATTCATGCTGAACAACATTTCAATGACTGTACATACGCCACCTAGCTAGTGATGTAGCTTTTCCGGAAAAATATCTTGGGAAAAATTTCGAGAATTTTCCGGAAAATTTCGAGAAATTTTCCGCCAGTATGAAAAAATAGATATTACTGTCTTGTACCAGAAAATATTTTTATATAATACAAAATTGTAGTTTGTTTAAATAAATTTATGCTATATTAAACTCATAACGTTGTTGAAGACAGTAGGGCCTTTAAAAGTTACTAGAACTGTTAATTTTTTACTGTAGTCACAACTCACATACAGTTTTATTGTAAATTCAAGAACATTGAAACATGAGTGAATGATAAGTCATACAGTCATATGATAAGCATGCTATGATGCTATAATACTGATATTACATTGCACATTATGTCGAGATCAAGCTGTACTGTTCTGAGTGTTCTGTTATTAGCTTAATAGCTTCATATAACAAATAACTGTCGACTAGTTTTTTAAAATTTCAAATTAAACATGCAGCTAGCAACTAAAACTTGAGATAATACGTTTGCTGTTCAGTGTTTCTCAATCTTAACAATAGCACGGTAGCACCGTCACGGCGTCACCCCGTGTTCAAGTGACAGTTCGTTAACAGTTATACAGTAAAATAGTTGTGTACTACACTATAATTATCAGTCCTCCAGAATAATTTCTGCTATTCAATTAAAGTTACATTGAATAAATTTTTTAATTTTTAGATTTTTAGGAACTTTTCTGGAAAAATACGTTGGAAATTTTCCGAAATTTTCCGGAAAATTAAGAAATTTTCCGGGAAATTTTTCCACCTCACATCACTACACCTAGCCAAGCTCTGCGCCACGTAATAATTAGGCCTATGTCCGTTAAAATCACGCAACTGTGACCATTTGTGACGCTGTACACGTATTTTTTGTGTACGTTTAAATGTACGTTAAAATTGCGCAACTACCTCAGGCTGCGAACAATTGTTACCAATAGCAACGTCGTCGCACGCCCACCCCTCTGACGCTGCAATGACTCGACTAAACCGGTTCTACGAACAATTGTTACCAATAGCAATGTCGTCTTCGAACATCGTCCACCAACGCATCGCGGCGTAAGGACTAAACGGTCTAAACCGTCTACCAATAGTCAACGCTCGCCCACCAACGCATCGCGACGTAAGGACTAAACGGTCTAAACCGTCTACCAATAGTCAACCAATCAGAACGCTTGAAGGTAACAGAGAGACATGCAGATAAGAATCTTAATATTATAAGATTATATATGTTTTATATAAATGTATATATGTTATATATACTGTATTATATATATACTGATTTGGTGGCAGGCATATACAGATATACCCCCGTCGCTACGCCCTTGCTATCTGCTAATGTCACAAAGTTGGACTATCCAGCAGCGTACAGTATCAGTATATATATATATATATATATATATATATATATATATATATAATACGCTCGTTTAGCAAATTCGCTCTGTAAGTTAACTCGTTCAATACTTTCTATGGGCTTAAGACCCGAGCATACTGTTATGACCCTGTAATAGACAAGCGCTGACTTGATTCGACCTATGATCTGTACGCTATTGTCTGAGGTTACAACAGGATCAGTGTTAAAGTTCGCTTACTAGGTGTATAGTCTAGGCCAGCGGTGCCATCCCTAATAGGTTCATTCTTAATCCTCATGTCTCCCAGTATGGAAATCTACATAAATACAAGCTTGAAACAGGCCCGCCGAGAGAAATTTCGGGCCCCCCGTGCAGAAGGGCAGTCACGGGCCCCTAAGAAGTGTGAGAAACGGGTGACCTTTTTTGCTGGTCAGTCCTTTCAGGATGTTACTACATGACCAGCCCGGGCCCCCACAGGTCGCGGGGCCCTGTGCATTTGCCCCCAGCACCCCTCTCTGCGGGTCTGGCTTGAATAAGTAGGCTCTGCTGGATTTAATCAAGTCTATACAGTGGATTTCAATACATGAGAAATCCTACTAAGCCACTTAAAATCCAGCTGCTATTATTTATTATTAATTTACTATTATAATAAATTTTCCTCTAATAGAGAAGTATTACAATGACAATTTAATTAAGAATTGATTAGCGATAAGTGATACATTCAATAGTTACTTCCCCATGATCAACGTGGAATGCTAAAACCCTTTTTCTTTTCCCCAGACATTCTGTTTTGGCTTTGCAGTTATCAAACAGACTGGTTAGGACCGTTAGAGCCTATGCCGGACTGTTCATTATTCTAGTTATCCTGCCCGCCGTTTAAAAAAAGTTTGGTGACTACTGCCTAGAAAATTGTTTAATCATCTTCAGATTTTTTGCGCTGTAGGCCCGTTGAATGCTAGAACTGTGCAGTTATTTGGTTACAAAATGCATATAAATGCCAGCAACCATATGCTTTCTCACACTCATTTCAAACAAGGAATGCAAAATATATGCTTCTAAAATGTCATGAAATGCATAGTTATGCGAATCGCGTCTCGTTCGACATTTATCCTGTTGTTAGCCAGTCATATTTTTTTCATTTAGACATTTCATGTCTAAACTGAAGTTCTTGGTTCAAAGGGGTTGCCCAAATACTGCTCCAAATCAGAGGCGTAGCGTCCCAATGGCTACTATGGCTCGAGCCATGGGCGGCACATGTGGAGGGGGCGGCAAATTGAGCGGTGACAACCTTTTTTGCATGTCAGACCATTTCATATAGCTGATGACCTTTTTTTGCTTGTCAGGCATAAGAACAGCAGATTGGGGGCGGCATTTTTTCAGGAGCCATGGGCGGCACAAGACCACGCTACGCCACTGCTCCAAATGGATGCTTTACTACGCTAGCCTCGCTCAAAATAGGCTCAGATTTAAAGGCATTGATTAGAATTGAAATAAACACTCAATAACTGAAAATTCACAACAGTGGTGTCTACCCATGGGTACTCTCGGTAAAATGGTGGTAGCTTAATGATTGCAGGACTGTTGGCCATAGTCCATTTAATACCATGCTATCCCGCGATTTAAAGCTTCTTAGGGGCATTGCTGTCAGTGGCG